>LR750585.1:166228-241692 GCA_902729485.2 Mus minutoides | reverse complement strand
CTGGGGTGGCAGGCTCCTGTGGGCACAGAGCCTCTGGGCTATAGGGCTGGGGTGGCAGGCTCCTGTGGGCACAGAGCCTCTGGGCTATAGGGCTGGGGTGGCAGGATCCTATGGGCACAGAGCTGTGCGTATTTTCTTGGGCCTTGTCTCTTAAAAAGGAATGCCAACCTCTGTGGCCACAGCAGATTCCCTCCCTTCCCCAGGCCAGGAGTGTAACAAGCCTGAGCTTACAATCCTACCGCAATCCAGAATATGTGGGTCTCCTTCACAATCCTACTGCAATCCACAATACGTAGGTCTCCTTCACGGTGTCACACACGACACACTAGCCTGGACTACATCATACCCTTCTTAAAACATCAGAATGTGTACCACATAAATTTTCCTCCTAAATATTAGGAACTTATGTCTAATATGCTTATATTACTTGGACAAAAAGTGTTATTAGAGTTTATGTAAAGTGGCATAAATTACTTACTTTAATAGCTATGTTAGCAGAAACTTCCTGAATATTAGCAAGTGATGGGTAAAGCCTCCCTTGGGCTAACTCTTCATCTGTCAACTGAGTTGTCAGTGCCTGAAAGGAAAAATAGCACCATATTTTTACGTAAACAGAAGAATCTAGTAAAATTGAACAAGTGTTGGAGAAACAGACAATTACAGACAACAGACTTTTTATTTCTTATAGGACTACACTAAACCATTGTAGAAATTAAAACTGCTCATCATGGAGGCTGGAGAGATGGCTCAGCAGTTAAGAGCACTGACTGCTCTTCCAGAGGTCCTGAGTCTAATTCCCAGCAACCACATGGTGGCTCACAACCGTCTGTAATGGGGTCTGATGCTCTCTTCTTTCTGGTGTGTCTGAAGACAGCTACAATGTACTCATATACATAAAATAAATAAGTATTAAAAAAAAAAACCCAAAACTGCCCATCATGGCTGGGCATGGTGGGACACATCTTTCATTTCAGCACCCAGAGGCAAAATAGGGGACCTGTGAGTTTGAGGCCAGCCTTGTCTATGAGGTGAGTTCTAGGCTAGCCAATACTTCACAGTCAGAAAACAAAACTAGAAGGCCCCACCAACACACACCAGAACCAAAACAACACAATCCCCCATTAAACAATAAATAAGGAGATCTAAAGATCCAGTGGTATGTCCTGCTTCACACATATAAAGCTGGGGACAACAGCAGCTAAGAAGAAAATAGACATTATCACTAGTACTCATGTGAGCTCTTCAGAATCCCTTTGGAAAGATGCAGTGCTCCATTAAGGTGGAAGGTTAATATTTTATCAATGTTGTAATCATCGATGCTGTCTGCACTGCCTTCATATGACAGGTCACATGACACACTGGTAGTGCAGGAGCATGAGATACAGTACAGGGTGCTATAAAGTCAAACTGAATCACAGCGTCTACAGACATTTGAAAAGCTGGAATTTTAAAAAAAATTAACAAAATGCAGAAGTAGACAAATAAAAAAGTCATGGATTGCTAACTTCCTTTTTATCCATAATGCAAATTTAATTCCTCTTGTTTTAAGATCAGTTTACCTCTACAATCTATGCTATATATAAAATCAGCAGTATTTAGAACATTACCTTTGCAGCTTCTAAGAAAACGGTGTCACTGATGTGTCGGGCTTGACAGAGAATAACAGCTAAAGCCACACCTAGAATACATGTTACACAGTTCATTTAGTAAGGCCATCTTTCAAAATACGAAGGGCTAAATTCCTCAACTAAGAAAAAAATAAACTGGCAATAAGCTCCCAACACAATTGCCCGAGAGAAAGTTAATACTAAATTTAAATGATCTTTGTCAATGTCTACATCTCACCACCAACAAAATCATTTTAGAAATAAGTGCAGTGTTTTGTTTTGACAATTATCAACATAGCAAATATTTATGGGTTTGTGTTAGGGCCTTCTTCAGTCTACAGTGCCAAAAAATGAGAGAGAAAGGGAGGGAGGGAGGGAGAGAGGAAGAGAGAAAGAGAGAGAGAGAGAGAGAGAGAGAGAGAGAGAGAGAGAGAGAGAGAGAGAGAAAACATACAAACCCCAAAGAAACATCCATAAGCCAAGTAGAAATAAACACTCACTAACCTTTAAGTAAACAACCAAGCAACCAGCCACCTCGACCCTGATTTCAACAGAGGCAGTTGCTGTCTGTTCCTTCAGCTCATTATTTCACTGTTTCTGAGTCTTTAATAACTTGCTCTAATTTCTTTAGATTTTTGAGCTTTAAAGACTTCCAATTCAGCCGGGCGTGGTGGCGCACACCTTTAATCCCAGCACTCGGGAGGCAGAGGCAGGCGGATTTCTGAGTTCGAGGCCAGCCTGGTCTACAAAGTGAGTTCCAGGACAGCCAAGGCTATACAGAGAAACCCTGTCTCGAAAAACCAAAAAAAAAAAAAAAAAAAAGAATTCCAATTCTTCCTGGTTGAATACAAGCATCCTGCCCTCTTGCTACTTCTAGCCTTCTCTCTCTCCCCAACATGGACAGAAACAGCTTGGGTCCACCTACATTCACCGTTTACATGAGGACTTTGCAGGCACTATATTTAATCCAGGCAGACTCGACGCTATACTGGGACTGTTTACCCAGAGTTCATGTTCTGTTCCCCCCCTTAACTGTTTTGTTGGTAACTAACATCATTCCATCCTGGAACTCTTCCTCAGTCGCCCATCTTTGTGTGCTTTTGCATCCTGTGTGTTTTCTGGCACACATCTCTGCAGCTCTTACTGCTCACCTCACTTCTCACCCTGTCACTCAGGAACATGTTTCTCTGACGCCAATTACTAACACCCCTTTGCCAGTGTTCTGTGACCCTCTCTCTCTCTAGCAGTACAGATTTTCCTGCAGTTGTTCTGAGAAACAACTGATAGGAAATAAATTTTCTCTTTTTTGAAAACCCGCATTTCTGAAAATGCGTTTCCCTCTTTCTGCTCATCTGGGCTTTGGATTTTAGTTTGGAAATGTATTTGCTGCAGAGCTCTGCATCTCCTGGCTTCTGGCCTTGGACCAGGGTCTATCTGGTATCACGACCTGTTTAGGCATCTGTCTTTTCATCGCTGGAAGCACAGAGCTCTTGGACTGATTTTATAACCCTGTGTCTTGGGGTATGTTTCCAAACCCGCTGTGTCTGACACTCAGAGGTGAGCCCTTCCTCTGAAGTCTCTGATGTCCTTCCATTTTTCTTTCTTTCTTTCTTTCTTTCTTTCTTTCTTTCTTTCTTTCTTTCTTTCTTTCTTTCTTTCTTTCTTTCTTTCTTTCTTTCTTTCTTTCCTTTTGTCCTGAAATTTCCATTTCTGACCTTGTAATCGTGGAGCAGACAAGTGACTTTATTATTTGTTATCTATCTCCTGTCCCAACTGTTAAGTGGCTTCTTCAACTTCTTTCTTATAATCTTTCTGCTATCAACTTTTACTTCATGAATTTGCTGTTTCTAACCTGAAATCCTCTCATTCTGAAATATAGTATCTCTATAAGGGTATTTATGGTTCCCTCAAACTTTTCCTGCAGGCCTGTTTTCTCCCAAGATGCCCTTTTTTATTTAAACATTGCTTTATCTGTTATGATATCAACTTTTTAAAGCTTTTGTATGACGTTTGTTAGATGAACAACTACTCTGGAGAGCAGCCAGGGTTCTCGCCTGCTGAGCGATCTCTCCAATCCGGGCCCCCACCCCCACCCCCACCCCCGGTCTCTTTACTCTTACAGCTCTTACTCTTTACCCCTCCTCCCCTTCTCTCTGTTAGTGGGCTGTGTCATGAGTGAAGGCACTTAAGCCTGGTGTTTTGACTGACAGCTGTCTTGCCTGGCATACGCTTCCTTTTTTCTTTTGTTTTTCAATTGTTTCACTTTCTCCGCCAATATTCCCTGACTGGAAATGAGAAGTTATGGTATTCTAGTGATTATCCTCAAGTTTACAGCATGTATCTTCATCAAAAAAAACTTTCCATTAGCTTAAAATGTACCTTCCTGCCAGTGTGAATCCCTCATAACGCGTCAGGTCTGTTTAACTGAAGGAGCACTGCTGTGTCCTGGCGTGACTGGTGTCTGTAAACCCTTGCTCTGTCTTCCCTGCACATTTACAAGACGTGCTCACCCATCCTTCCCTCACACCCGAGCTTCTGGGACTGTTTCCCACTGGCCTGAGGAACAATACTTCCTGTCCTTTCATTTCACACAAGTATGCAGGAAGAGTTCTCTGAATTCCTAAAATGTCTCCATTTTGCTCTAGCTCTTGTGGACTGAACTTGAGGCTAGCAAGTGTTTCCTATGAGCAACATGAACACAGCACTCCTCTTCCTCTTGGCCCTCAGCGGTGCTGAGAAATCAAATGCTGCTCCTATACTTGGACCAGCCACTGCCATGATTTCTCCTTGGGACTTTCTGAAGCCTCACAGTGAGGGTCTGAGGTCTGGACTTCTGGTCTACCCCACAGAGGTTTTCCTGAGGTACGCTGGAAGGCACTCTTAGCCACGCAGCCTACGATGCTGCCTCTCCTTCCTTTCCACACTCACTGTCTTCCAGGACTATACTAGCAATTACCAGTCTCTTGCTTGCTCTCCTGTATTTTCTTCCCCTTGGACTCTGCTCCATTTCCAGTTTCTTCTGTGCTGCCCTACAGTTACTTGCTTTGGTCTAATCTCCACTCATCCATTAGATTATTATTGTTACTCAATTCCAGAAGTCAGTGATTTTGGCTAACATTTTCAAACTTGGCTTTCACTGTTGTAAAATAATAATAATGTCTGTGTTACAGCACTGGCTGCCCATGTAGACCTGAACCTGTCTTCTTGTCTGGTGGAGTCTGCTGGACTTGGGTAGTCAGGTCTTTGCATAGGTCTCCTTTTCCCTCTAAACAGGAGTGGCATTTGTATGTTTCTCTAGAAAAACAACTTGAGGACTGGTGCTGCATTTTCAGAGATGACTTCTATTTGGTTCTGCCAGGCACTGGCATCCAGAGTAAAGGCTGGAGTTTTCTAAACCAGCCACAGCTACAGACCACAATCTGCTCCCAGATGCAGTCCTATAGGGTTTCAGCCCGGGATGGGTAGCCACTCATAAGGGGAGGGGTCATACCTGGACAAACGTCAATACTATCTTTCCTCTAGGGCAAATATAACTTGTCCCTCGGTTATTTCTTGATCAGTGTGTGTTTCTCGTGCTAAGGGGGCTACAAACTCTAGCGTCCTCAGCACGCTCTCTACTTTTTAATTTTGACCCAAGATCTCACATCTTATCAGTCCATATATTACTGGCTTCTGATCTCCGAAGGCTATCTAGTCATACTGTTCTGTCTTTCTTTTAAAGACTCATTTATTTTTATTTTATGTGCATGAGTGTTTTTCTGGTGAGGATGTCTTGTTATGTAATCCTGTCTAACCTATATTTCCTATGTGGCCTAGACAGGCCTCAAACTCATGGTAACTCTCCTGCCTCAGCCTACAAGTATAGGATCACAGGCCTGTATGGCCACACGTGGTTTCACATGTTCTTTACAATTTTTTTAAAAACCTTATTCAAAGATATATTCTAGAAACACAGGATAGAAGGTGGACACTCGTGCAGAAGATGAGCTCTGAGACACTTTACTGCAGAGATCAAGAAGTGAGGACAGGGGGCTGTCGAGATGGCTCAGCAGGTAAGAGCACCAACTCCTCTTCTGAAGGACCTGAGTTCAAATTTCAGCAACCACATGGTGGCTTACAACCACCTGTAATGGGATCTGACGCCCTCTTCTGGTGTGTCTGAAGACAGCTACAGTGTGCTTATTTATAATAATAAATAATCTTTGGGCTGGTGTGAGCAGAGTTGACTGGAGTGAGCAGAGGTCCTAAATTTAATTCCCAACAACCACATGAAGGCTCACAACCATCTGTACAGCTACAGCGTACTCATATACATAAAATATATAAATAAATCTTTAGGTGAGGACAGGAAAATCTAAGGGGGGAACCATATTGATTCTTGTAGACAAACCCAACGACAGTGAATTCTGTCCTTACCAAGTGACAATCTAGTTGGTAAATACTCAATCTCGACAGAGCACGGAAACTGACAGATCAGCACACACTTGCTGAAGCTCCACAGAGTAGGAACAGCAAGTGGGCATCACCAAGAGTAGAGTAAGATCAAAGCTAAACACTAGCGTAGGCTTCGCTCTGCATCTGGCAAGCTAATGAGAATGTAATCCCTGGTACTGGAAACAACTCAGTGGTTCAGACAGCTTGCTGTACAACCATGAGGACCAGAGTTTGGATCCCAGAACCCACATACAAAGCCAGGCACGGCCTCGTGTGCACTTGTAACCACAGCACTGGTTTATAGGCATGGAGACAAGTTGCGGGGGTTTGCTGGCTGCCATGCTTACTGAAAGAACATGAACATGTGGTTCAGAAAGAGACCACACCTCAAGGAATAAGGCAGAGAGCAGTAAAGGATACAGATGTCCTCCCTCTGCCTCTGTGTGCATACATGCACACATACATGCACACATACATGCACATGCACACCAAACACAAAAATGTAAACTTCTAACAGAACCCTTTGTTGCATAAGGCAAAGCTAACAACTTAGGAGAACAAGGTAGACAAGCCTGCAGGGCAGGAGAGGATCAGAAGGAAGGTGTGTAATACTGCAGATGGATCACACTGGGAAAGCCACACCTACAGACAGTTTAGAAGGTCCATGATAAAGGGATAAGCCTACTGACTGTATCCACAAGAAAAGGGGCAAATACCTGACAGCAGTTATATTCCAGAGTGTGGTGCAAAGGTATAAGAGAGCTGAAAACCATAGCCTTTTGTCCCTCTGTACGTTTATAAAATATGCACTGTATTATCTCTATAATAAAACCTATCAGTATGTTGACATTTTCAAAGAAAACAGAGCAGGTTAGAATTCCTGAATTCCTTGTTTCTCTCGACATACCACACTTCAGTAAATACTACCCATTATGTGGACTTTAAACTCCTAAAGAATTCCATGAACATGTTCTTTTATCACTTTGTTATCTGGATATCTTGCCTGGTGTATGCCTTTGCAGCACTTTTATGCATGGCTGACAAACTAAAGCAAAACCATCAGCTGCCCTGGAACTGGAGCCGCCATGACGGTATGCTGGGAATCGAACCAGGTTCTCTGGGAAAGCCACTGGTGCTCCTAGTCAGTCTCTGAAATAGTTTTTATGCAATTAACAATGGATCTATGACGTCTACAATGAGGGCATTTACCTGGGAAAATATATGCATTGTTTCCTTGGCCTGGGGTGAAGACTCGTCCATCCTGGAGTTTCACTGGCTCAAATGGGCTGCCACTGGCAAACAGACACCTGCCCTGTTAGTGACATATAAAATAATCTCAATTTTCTGGCTCTTATTCAGAAAAATTCATAAAAGGTTAAGTTACATTAGACAACTACATTACCTGGAAACAAGAAATCACTTACTACATACCAATCCTGTAAATTCTTTTATTGAAATGAGGCTCTCTTTAAACCCTAACACTTCTACTCCGTTTATAAAAGCAAAACTGGTAATAAATAGCATCTCAAATAAGAAAGACTGATCAGCAATGTGAACCTCATAAGTGAAGTGAAAAATAGTAAAACTAAATTGCTACCATTTATGGAGCATGTGCTCAGCTAGCTCTGTGTTGGGTGCTTTATGTGTGGTGTTCAGTTCGTTTACCTTTCCCGAAAACCTTGTTTGATTGGTACTCCCTTCTGCTCATTGCAAAAAACAAAACAAAACACAAAAAAGGTGTGGGAGCAAGCTAACTACGCCTACGGCCCAGGTCAGTATCCTGGGCATACAGCTCCATACGCTGAGTCATTCCCATGTCCCTCAGTCAGATTTCAGGACAGCAGCAATCCCGTTCTGCAGGCCAGCTTTAACTGGCTACTGAAACATGAAGACATTCTTCAAACAGTCTCCTTCTGCAGCCCCGGTTGTTCAGGAGGCTGAGGCAAAAAGAGAGCAGGGTTCAAGGGCAACCTGAACAACACGGAAAGTGTTTTTCTCAGTGAGCAGCAGAGGATGTTAGAGCAAGTCTTTTCTCCCCTCAACAGAGGGGCACTACAAACTTAAAAGGCAAATACAAAACTTAACACCCGTGTTTTGCGTGACAGAAAGAAGATATATATAAGCTATGATTCAATGGCTCCATGCTTTTTACTCTGGTAAGGCTTCAAGGTTACAAAGCTGTGGAGACATGCGCCTCTTAAGTGTTTTCACACTTGCTGCTTGTTTTGCATGTTAAGGTAGAATGGAGGACCTCTGGCAGCTTGTTCTCTCCTTCCACATGGAACCTGCAGGCTGAACTCAGAACACTAATCTCTGTGGTCAGTGCCTTTACCTGCTGAGCCTTTCCCCAGCCTAGTCTGCATCCAAACTGACTGATTACAGCTTATCCAACTATTCTCCTTGGAGAATTTTATTCCTTCCAAAGATGTTTATTTAGTTCAGTAATATTACTCAGCACAATAATATTCAGAAATAAATTTCTCAAATACCTGAGCAGTATTACTTTACTACTTTATAAAACATTATATATATGTATGTGTATACACACACACACACACACACACACACACACACACACGCAAATAAGTTGAATATAATTTTATTCGAAAATGTCAGAGCTAATGATATATTGGATCTGAGCCTTATATTCACTGTGTAAGAGAAAGGCTTAATTTGGAGAACAACAGTCATCAACATTTTACCCATATAAAACTAGGTAAACTATACCCAATAACATGGTAGATAGGATAAGCAATGAAGCTAATAATAGTAATAATGCTTAGAGCTAAAGAACAAATTTTAGAAAACAACGAAAGCTTTATGTGCGCATGTTTTGCTGCATGTGTGCCTGTGCACCGTGTGCTGCCTGGTGCCTGTGAAGGGTGGAGAGGAAGAGATGAATTGGAAAAACACTTTATGTTGATTTGTGACTGAATTAAAAACAAAAGGATTTCAATCAGTATGAGAGGTTTAAAATCATTATCTCTAATATATTCACAAGAATTTACTTTTTCATAACAATAGCGACAGGAAAGCAGAAGGATGTAAGCACTGTGTAACAATGAGAAAAAGAAGTAATAAGTCTGCAACATGGACCCAGGTCTGAAACCTTCCCTAAGTTCTGCCTGCCCAGTGACACTCTGGATTGTACACACTCATGTCCGCTCTGGTGACAGTAAGGAGGAAGGACTAAGAAATGTTTCTTACAGAGTGTTACAAGAAGCAGGGTGTCAGTCACCACAGCAATGGTATTTAGGACTGGGAATCAGGAAGATGAAGGTTCCTGAAACCCACACGTGACGCCAGCAGCAAAGGCGTGTCTGAGATCCCCAGCAGCAGAGCTCTGACACTGAAGGTCGCACGAACCTAAAGGCTGATAAGAAAGCTTCAGGGTAGATTTATACCCAAAGAGCTGCCTAGTTGGAAGGGTGAGGACAGGATGGAACTCGAGCCCTTACCTGATGAGCTAAGTGAGTAATGACAAACAAATCCAGCCTAACAGCCATTGGAGGAGAAGTAAAGGCCCGGAAGGAGTAAGATAGGCTCACCCCAAGCCTCACTTAACGTACAACCTGCCATCCGCACCCCCCCAGCACTCAGACATACAAACCAGCAAACACTACACTTACAAGAGAATTAAAAACTAATTACTAAGGTGGGAGGGAAGGAAATAATAAAAATGGATTCACTGGAAGTGAGACTTTGTTACAATCAGAAACTTTAACTAGAATTCACATATTCAAGAAAGTAAATAAAAAGACAAAAAATGTCAATAGTCAGATGTGGTGGCTCGCGCAGGCCCATTATCCCAGCATCTGAGAAGTTGAAGCAGGAGGATACGATGGTTCAAGCCTACATACACAGTAGGGCTTTGTTTAAAAACAAACAACAAATCCACAAAGGGAAAAAAATATTCAGAAGAAAGCAGAAGGCTAGGGTAGGGATAAACTAAGTATTAAACATCACAACTGGAGGAGCAGTGAGAGGGATCGGTGGTCACTGTGTCTACTGCCAAGCCTGAATTTGATAAAGTAGCTCCCTAGGTTGTCCTCTGACGAACACATACACCATGTGTTGTGTGGCGTATGTGTGCCCACAGTCACATACACAGAATAAATAAACATGTTTCTAAGTTTAAATATGGCACAGTACTATAATAATTATACATTTTAATCACTTATTTGTTTACTGGACGGGGGGAGGGGGGCGGTGTACAAGCTCCTGCCAGGGCACACAGGTACGCTAAGAGGACAACTTGTGGGAGTCTGTTCTCTTCCTCCCACCATATGGATTCTGGAAGCTGAACAAGGTTGCCAGGGCCAAAGTAGAAGCCTTTACCTGCTGAGCCGTCTTACTAGCACCTGAATACTATTTAAGACTCAATTTCTGAGAGATATGTCTACAATCAATATCCAAGATCTTTAAAATCATCCCAGGAGATACGAAAGAAAGAAGATTAACAGTGACTTATTAGTGATGAGAATATTAAAGACTTACTACATTCCTTATTCTTGAGAATATAACCCAACAATTGTATTCATGAATATTCACATATTCAAGAAGTTAAATGAGAATTTGACACATCATGGTAAACAGAACTGTAAAATTCACTTCCTAGGGCCGGAGGAATATAGCTCAGTGGTAGCTTGCTTGCCTAAATGTGTGTATCTGCAATGCTGTAGTAGGTTCATTACACAGAGCAAAAACCCAAAAGCTCCCAATTCCTGAAGTCACTCTGATGACTTACACGGAGGCAAGAAGTGATTCCATGGTCGATCGTAGAGTCTAAAACGCCATGTCACAAAGCACAGGGAAGCCCACTACATAATAGCCCAGGAGCTGATGTCTATAGCTGAAACGCTCTACAACAGCGTCAAAGGCCCCAAAGCACTGACCTGCTACCAATCTGGGGGAAAGTAAAAAATCCATTCCAGACAGCCGTTGGTTTAAAAACAAGATAAAGGCAGCCCCCTAGAAAGGCAAAAGCTGACGGCCAAGGGATCCTAGGCAAGTAAAAGGATTGTTTATAAAATAAGGGCAAGAAAGCAGAGTTTCTGATTATATTGAATTTTTGTGACTGAAAAGTATATAAGAACTGAAACAAAGAACCCACGGACAGAATGTCAGAGTAGGAAAGGGACCGCCAAGTGGGTAGCACACACAAAAACACAAACACTCAACACTGGCAATCGAGTCTCACAAGAGAGAACGTGGCCAAAGCAGAGACACCAACCCTGATTCCAAAACCAAAGCTACCCGCAACAGTCAGTTATCAGCTAGACTCAGGAGTACTCTAGTATCCAGGGAGAACCAATAAGTTACATGTGGGTCCAACCCCAAAGGAACGGCGTCAAGACACAATCCAGAAAACAACAAACTATTTTTAAAATACTACAGCAACTCCCAGTTCTTAATTCCAAGTGGGGTGAAAATACTCTTCAAAATGCAGGTGAAATATGGCATCCTGAGAATTCTTCAGATCCATATTTAAGAAGGCCTTCTGGGAGGAGGAAAACCAGATAGAAACAGCCAGGCAGGAGGGATAGCCATAGAAAAACAAAGAAGCAATCTAGCAAACAAAACAAAACGTAAATGTAGGCAAATCTAAATGGATAGTTTCTATATAAAAAGAATTAAGAAAAAAAAGAAGCATATTTCGTTTCAAAATACACAGAAAAGCACTAGGGGCTTAGCACGGAGCTGGTGACTGCTCTCAGAACTGACACACTTACTGCAGACTTGGTGACTCACTGCCAAACACTAACGACATGAGTGTGCGAGAACATGCAACCCAAGTGTCCTGAGACAGAACCAACTTGCACGATTCTCACTGATGATACCTCTGTGAGCGTGTACGCGTCCTCGGCTGTGCACTCGGCCTGCGCTGTAGGATTACTTAGAGCAAATATTATAGGCCTCTCGTTGATAGAGGCCATGGCCTTGATTACACCGTGAGTAAAAAGTGGGCCGGCACCTGCCACTCCTGCAATAAAGAAAGGAAAAAAAAACTTCAGCACAGATATAACAAACTGGTTCTTATGAACAGTGTTTCTACAAAACATTCACCATAAGGAAACCACGGGTATTGGTACAAAGATGGACTTTGTACTGCTGGGAGCACAGCTTCAGCTATGAAAAGGCAAACAACGAAATGTTAGAAATTCTCACTTACATATTTGCTATCTAGCACCACAGTAAATTCTAGGGCAAACTGTCCAGTGTGTGAGAATCTACCATCATGCTAACCGGTGACAAGGTCCACAGTACTGTGTGAACGCCTACTCAACTGAGTGACCACAAACAGACCCTCAGAGAGAGACCAGACTGCAGCTGCCAGGGCCAGGGGGAATGCAGAGTAACTCAATGTAGAGTTGCTGGTAATGGAAATTCTTTATATATATATATATATATATATATATATATATATAGTTAACATCCTGACCACAGCTGGAAATTCTTAAGTAGTATTCTTAATTCTTAAGTGGTCAGAAGACTGTCCTGACTAAACCAATCAACTTTTGATGCAGCTGATTTACCTTTATTAAGTCCTTACCACGATCCAGACACTAAATTAAACCATTAGGTATAAAAATAAACATAGGAGCCGGGTGTGGTGGGGCACACCTTTAACTGCAACACTCAGGAGGCAGAGGTAGGCAAATCCCTATGAGGCCAGCGTGGGCTACACCCAAACAAAACAAAAGCTGGATGGAGGGACTGGGGAGTTAGCTAAGTAACAGATCACTTGCTGAGCAAAACAAAACCCTAGGTTTGGTCTCTAGCACTAAGAAAGAAAAAAGAATGCAATACAGCCAGATTATAGTTGACAAAAGAATAAACCAGAATTGTTTCTTCTTAACAAGTTGTTAAGACAAACTGTACAGGGTTATGAAAGAGCTGTGTGCAGGGAAAACCCTCAGGCCTGGGGGAATCTAGCGGTAACTAAGTGAGACCTTTGCTGAGAACAGTCCCTCTCTTTCCTTCTGCTTTCTTGCTCCCCTAGAGATAGACAAATTAGTGACTACATTCTCAGATTTCCATAATGATTTTTAAGAAAAGTGATGTAGAAAACCCTTTACGATCTTCTTGGTGTGTGTGTGTGTGTGTGTGTGTGTGTAAACACAGATATTTTTCTGAGCATAGGAACTCATTGTGAAGATTTTATAAACGTTAAACAGAGTTTCTACATGAAAACTAATAAAAGCTCATGATTGAGAACTCAAAAGCTACAGCTACAGAGAATCGAATAGCCCTGCATCTGTGCTAAGAACTCAGGGCTGTGTCAGCACAGATGTCAGCAACAAGTGTCGACATCAGGAAACACATGGCAAGTTTCCACTTTCAAATTCTCATTCTGCACTGGATTTTCCTGGTATAGTCTGTCAAATGACCTTGGCCTTTTAAAGTTGAGTTTAATAACAGTCACAACAACTCTAGAAGCAAAACACCATAAAGAGCCAGGCTTGTAGCCCCAGCAACTTGGGAGACTCAGGCGGGACACACACTGGAGCCCAGATGTTCAAAGCCAGTTTTCAGGAGAGTAAAGCAGCTTCAGATAAAGTTAAAATGTAGTTACATTCACTACTCAGTGTCTGTAAAATGTAGTTACATTCACTACTCAGTGTCTGGATGTGTAAGTCTGGGGTGCCCTGCCGCAGAGGGCATGTGGTGAGGACAACCTGTGGGCAATGCTCTGCTCCTGCCATGCAGACCCTAGGGGCTCAGCTCATATCATCAGACTTTCAGCAGCAAGCACTGATACCTGCTGAGCCATCTTGCTGGCCCCATTTCCAGAATTTTAGATGTTTCACTGTGTAGCCCAAACTGGCCCTGAATTCATAATCTTGCCTCAGTCTCTGATGTGTTGAGATTACAAGTGTGCACCACATGCCTAGCATGGAATCCTATTCCTTAAAACCTTTATGCAGAGAAGTCCAATATTTTAATTTGAGCCAGCCCTCTCTATCTGTGAGGTTATATACACAGACTCAATACACGGACATTTTCTTTCTTTCTTTCTTTCTTTCTTTCTTTCTTTCTTTCTTTCTTTCTTTCTTTCTTTCTTTCTTTCTTTCTTTCTTTCTTTTTTTTTTCAAGACAGGGTTTCTCTGTATAGCCCTGGCTATCCTGGAACTCACTTTGTAGACCAGGCTGGCCTCGACCTCAGAAATCCGCTTGCCTCTGCCTCCTAAGTGCTGGGATTAAAGGCGTGTGCCACCACATGTACATTTTCAATATAGGGCAACAATGCAGAAGGAAACAAAGCTGTGTATGTACTGAGCATGTGCAGACCTTTCTGCATCATTCCCTAACAATACAGCAGAAGAAGCACTTACACAGCATTCACTCAGCGAGTCACTAGAGGTGCACTCAGGTGCACTGCAGGATGTGCACGGGGATGCACAGCCCTACCCTGCTTAGCACGGGGGACTTAGGCACACCAGGTTTGGGTGTGTCCAGTGGGCCATCCCACCAGTCCCTAACACACCAAGAGACCACCTGCATACACTGAGGGTGAGATAAAATACAGCAACTTACTTTAGTAATCCTATGTGCAAGTTATGGCTGACAATTAAAGAACAGGATTATGTGTGAACATCTTCACTTACCAATTATAACTGAAGGCCTAAGTTTATTTACTGCATCTTCAAAAGTCGCAGGTATGCTCTCTGGGGCCGCATGGGCATATGGTTCCTGGTTACTATCTATGCTAGCAGTCCGCCCCTGAAGATTTTGAGAAAATACAGTATCAGTAAGGGCATATTAAAGATAAATTGAACATATGAGTTACCTAGTAAATATATTTTGTCCTTATAACACAAATGTCTTTTGAGTTACTTTTCTCTTCAACCTCTATCTGCTAATTCTAACTGCACAGACTCCAAAAACAGTTCATCAAATCAATTATGTCCAGAAACATTGCAGTGTCTTTCAAAAACTTATCCCCTCTATGACGTCCTCCTAAATTCCGTATTTACAATTAAGAATCTTTAGTATTTTAGGAATGTAATATAGCAATATAGCAATATAGCAATATAGCAAATATTATAAATTTGCCCGCCACATGTGAAGACCACAGCCAAACAAACTTATGGACAGCCACATCAAACTGTGTTTTTGTTTGTTTGTTTGTTTGCTTGAACATACTAGTCAAACACTTTACTGTTGTTAAGGCAGACTCCCCAACTGCCCTCCTCCTGTAAGAGATGGTCTTAGAGGACCTCACCTCAGCTGATCTAAAGCTCACTACATAGTTAAAGCCCTGCCCTACCTCCCCATCTCTAATTAAAAGAGGCTAAGGCTAATTAGAATACTGGCTTCTTCCATTGTCTTGGCATTATCCCAGCTCTGTAGAGTGGGATTTAGTGGGGACACTCAGTGTCTTCAAAAGGATGACAGGTTTAGGATCACTAGAAGAGATTTGAAAACCCAAGGCCCACAGGCCAAGCTACCTATACATTCTAAAGACACTCTTTGAGGTTGGAGGTAAACAGGAATTCTTGGCTGTGGGGGAAGCTGCTGTATCCACCTCCAAGGTGGCAGTCATTCTATACCCAGACCCTTGATGAAAACCAAGTGAAGGTCTACAAAGTGAAGGTCTGAGCTGTCTATGTCAGCAGAGACATACTCCCCCTAGGTAAGAACGTGATGTTTACAATCCTTCACTATGTGCAGAAACATATGCTAGCAAACACTTGAGCCACAGCGCCGTGGGGACAGCTTGATGAGTCAGAGTCTGGACTTTATACTCAGGCAACATGCTTAGCTTTGGATTCTGCCTCCGTCTCTTTGAAACTGATAACTTTGAAAAGGCAAAACCTCTGTTTATCAAAAAAAAAACAAAAAAACAAAAAAGGAGCTAAAAAAATTTCATAAGGAACACAAAAACAAGATAAAAACACAATGTCCACTCCCACCCCAGCCTCCCTGCCTAAGGACATGAGTTTTTACAGGACTAAAGGCAACGGTACATCTAATGTTATCCTGGTATCTGATTACTGACATGAAAGAAAATAGCCAGGACGAGAGTTGTGTACATGCTCCATATATATAAATGTATGTGGAGATAGCATGCACTATGCATGTGAATGAGAAGAAAATGTCCTGTCATTAGATTATGGTGTAGACATGGGAAACTAAAATAGCAGTCATACTGGATAAATGGAACACCTATGTAATATATGCCTATAAAAATCGTTAGGTAATCAGTAGTAGTAACAATGCAAAGGAATGCAGGCAGGCTCAGGAGGGAAGATCCTTACTACACATGGACTAACACCGGAGATTAGGACTTAAAACATTACAGTATTTAGGAGTTTCTGCTCAAACATTAAATAGATGTATTGCTAATAGCTTATGCAGGATGTTGAATTCCGATTCAAAACTTAGCTTAGGGTGCGGCCCAAGGGTAGGATGTTTATGCTTGACTAGCATGCATATAAAGCCTTGGGATCAATCCTCAGTACCACAAAATACTTCAGTTTAAGAGAGTAAATACAATCAGACACAATAACTATTCCATCTCCTAAGAGCCTGAGAACAACGCTAGAGTGTGTCTGTAGCAAGCAGATGATTTAAGTATGAACTAAAAAAAAGACAGTGTATCTGCAATTACAGATTTCAACAACAACCTTAGATCACTTGATAAAAGTCTAAATGAGGAGCTGTTTAGACCTTTGGACATGCATGCCTAGGGGGAGTTAGACACATGTGAAGGGTGTGTGTGTGTGTGTGTGTGTGTGTGTGTGAGGTGGTATCTGGACCAGGTTGGCCTTTGGGCATGCATGCCTAGGGGGAGTTAGACACATGTGTGAAGGGTGTATGTGTGTGTGAGGTGGTGTCTGAATTGCCTTAATTAAGGTTAGATGGGCAACCTGCTTGGAATGTGGATGACTGCATCTCACCGGCTAGGCCTCAACAATGGAAGAGTAACGGAAGCTAGCTGAGAGAGGCTAGCCGAGAACAAGCACACATGCCTTTACTCTCTCGGCTCTTGCCTGTGCAGTGACAGTTTCAGTTTCTGTCTGGACTTCCCCATAGCAATGGATTATAGTCACAACTATAAGCCAGCGAGCCCCGTCTTCTCTCCCCTGCATTGCTTTTGGTCAGGGTCATTTTATCACAGCCACAAAACTGAGAGCAGGCCAGCCAGCCAGCCAGGTGGGGTGACTGTGCTGGGGATACAGTGGAAGCCAGCCCCTGCACACTGCCAAGTCAGTGAGGGGTAGGACGGCAAGAGAGGTGCTGTCAACGCCCAACTCCAACACCACAGCCAGAGGCTCGGCTGCTTCTCCAGGTTCTGCACCCTTCCTTACCTTTACTAGCAAGCCATTCTTGTCAAACATCCAGATCTTTCTCTGCGCCTCCTCTTCTGAGAGACCACTTTCCATCATTGATACAACTATGAGATTTGCAATTCCAAGTGCAGCCTGCCCAGTAAACACATTTAAAAATCAAGACTAGATTATGAGGAGATGCCCGTGTGCTTTGACCTCCCTGTAGAAATCATATGTAAGTAGATTCTTTGTCAGTCTCTCTGAACACAAATTACTTATAAGAGGTCATGATTCTTGTACCATTTCAGTGAATTCTGAATTCCTTGTTATCTTCAATAAGCACCAATATGCTGTCATTATTTTCATTTCAGACAGTCCCTTTATCTAGCCCTAGCTGCCCTGGAACTCACTCTGTAGACCAGGCTGGCCTCAAACTCACCTCTGCCTCCTGAGTGCAATAGGATGAAAGTCATGACCACCACCCCTGGCCAGTCGTACTTTACAAAAGAAAACAGAGTATTGGCTTTATATTGTAAAAAGGCATAAAAACGTACCTCTCCTGCCCCAAGAAATAAGATTTTGTGTTCTGAGATTGGTTTATTAATAACTCTTTGGGCCGCAAGAAGACCAGACAGAGCGACTGCAGCTGTCCCTGTAGGAAAAAAACCAACATTTTAAAAATGAAACAAACAAAACACACATTATAAATGCTTAGAAGGTGAGGGAAAGCCTTTCATTTTAGCTTTACCTTGAATGTCATCATTGAAGGTACAGTATTTATGTTGATATTTTCTTAAGAACCTAAATGCATTATGATTTCCAAAGTCTTCAAACTGAATGAGTGTGTTCCGGCCGTATCTAGGAACATCAAAGTCTTAATAACTTTGTTGAAAGCATCACTACTAAACAGATTTCCTACTTACTGTTTCTATGACTAGAATCTGAGAGTTAGTTATTATACTAGCTCAAGGCCATGAGTTTCAGAGCTTGTGAAAGTCTAGAGCCAGACTGCAGACACCTGTTATTTCAAGGACACGGCAGCACAAATGAGCCTGTGGCCACTGCCTGTATAAACTACTTCCTGAGGCCCAGGAGGACGTTGCATACGAGTACTTTACCCCCAAAAGGAACTCTTTCTACAAATTAGAGAGTGAACCTCTGAAATGGATGTGTCTGGTTATATAACAGGAAGATGTATTAAGTAAGAAACTGCTAGCTGAGGGCTTTTTTGGTGAACAGTGGTAAGAAGGGAAGGCGATGGCAGGTATGGTGGTACAATGTGCATCCAGACAGCAGAGGGGCCAAGGCAGGAGGACTACAGGTTTGAGGCCAGTCTAAAAAACACAGGGGAGACTGACTCAGACAAACAAACCATGGAAAAGAAAAGGCAGAAAAGACTTGAAAGGGAGTTGCACTGAGTCTGCAGCTGGGAAATGAAGCAGCAGCAGCAGCAGCAGCAGCAGCAGCAGCAGCAGCAGCAGCAGCAGCAGGAGGTAACCAAGGCCTTGCACTTTCAGCAGCCAGTGTATATATTGGGGATCACACTCAAGGACAAGGAGAAGCTGGCTAAGTCAAGTAGGGGAAAGGGGCTCGTGTGTCTCATGTTGACTTCCTAAAGGCCGTAGAGGGAAGAATTCACCAAGAGAGCCTGCTGGTGGTGTCACGTGCATGTGAGGAGAGGACAGAAGCAGCAGCTACCAGTCTGCAGTGACACAGGAAACCTGAAGCACAAGCCATGGGAACGAACAGGCTGCAGAGGGAGGAGGACAACTAAGAAAACGCCACCTTGTCCGGGGAAGGCAAGTGAAGGAGGAAGGACCTTGGGAGCCAGCCAGCAGCTTAAAGAGTGTGCTGTGTAAGAGTATATAGTAGAAAAAACAATGCGGAGACCTGATTCAGGGTGTAAGTAGGGATGGACACCAGGGGTTGTCTTTTAACCTCCACATGCTTGCCTTGGTACATGGGTCACAAATAGAGATGCACATCCATGCACAACACACACACACACACACACACACACACACCCCACAGACAGGCCATAAAGATGAAGAACCTGGGTTTTAATCTGTGGCTATAGAAAACCACTGAGATGAAATATGTAGGTGATGCATATTTTATATGACTAATCCTAGTATTAGATGGAAATTAACTAGAGAGAAGTTGGAGGTTTATAGGAAGCCAGGAGAGTTGAAAGAAGACTGTGGTAACAGAACACACGCACTAATGCGGCATTCGGATGGATACCAGCTGATACTGAGGAAGCCCTGATGGCACAGTTGGCTGGTGAAGAAGAGCCACAAACAGCCCCAAGATTAAAGGTCTGGCAGTGGGTGAACGCTACAGCCACTGTTAGCACTTGGGGATACAGAAGGCAGGCTGTTTAGAAAGAATTCCATTTGAGATAGAAACAGGATGCGGTACCAGAATTTCTCAAGGCAGGATAGCCCAGCAGCTGGGAGTGCGGGGCCACACTGGTGCTTTATGAGTCACATGTATGAAGACCACAAGTTATGAATAAGACCACATGCAAGAACTGACAGTCTAGCTCAGTTATTCAGGTGCTTGTCTGGCATGTATGAGGTCCTGAATTCCACTCCCAGGACAGCATGCCATAAATATATTCATAAAGGATCCATTATGCATAATGCATAAACATATGCATTAGAGGATCCATTCACTAGGGTCCAGGTAAATAAAGTGCTTGCCAGGCAAGCCTGGCAACCTTCGTTCAACCTACAGAAGGTAGATGGAGACAACAGTCCCCACAAGGGTGTCCTCAGACCTCCCCATGAGCACCGTGACACAGATGCACACATCTCCAGGACATAAATAAGCAGGTAGGTAAAGAAATAAATAAATAGGTCTAAGAAAGCAGGCTCAAGCAAGATGTTAGAGCTGCAAGAGAGCTCTGGTGGGGTGGTGGGAATGAGGCCGGCCATGGAAGACTTATGGGAGGAATGCACTTTGAGGGTTTAGGAGCGGTGAATGCACACTTCCTTCCAGATATCAGGTAATCCCAGCCAGCGATGCAGAACAGAAGAGAGTATCACTGGGCATGAAAAGGCCTGCAGTTTAACCCTTCCCTTACAGAGGTTCTTTCATACCCATCAGCCTCATAGGATACCTGTCAGTAATCGCCTTCATAAACTCATCCATCAGATCATCATAGAGTTGGGAACGGTCTCGCTTCTGATACAAGCCCATATAAAACGGATCTTTTAATAGTGCCTATATAAGAAACCGAATACAAAAATAGTCTTATATTACATTTATTTACATTAAACATATAAGATAAAGTTTTTAAGAAACTTAATAGACTTAATTCACTGTTATTTACATAAACATTAAAAGCCAAGCTTAAGAAAAAGATTAACATCTAAAATTGCAAGCTCTTTCCCCCTTAACAAATCATCTGCTAACAGGGGTGGGTGGAAAAGGGGAAAGATGCACTCACCATGTTATCAGTGCCCACGTCGATGCACACAGGCAGGCACTTCTCGGGCTGTATCCCTGCACACGCTGTATAGAGACACAGTTTCCCTACTGGAATCCCCATTCCATAGACACCCAGATCGCCAAGCCCCAGGATCCTCTCTCCATCAGTCACGACAACAGCCTTTATTATAAACAAAGTAAAACAAAACGTGAGCTAAGAACTGCCTAAAGTAGGACAGGAATGAGGTGACTTTTAAAAAGGATGGACTCTTTTGCTATCTTTCTACTCTCATTTACGAAGGAAGAGTCATTAGTCTAATTCCCAATATAACCCAGGGAGCATACTCAAACTAGGCTGCTGCCTATTATGAGGAATTAAAAGAGAATTAATTAGAGGGGTTTTCCAGCTGACTTTGGATTGGAAACACAATGAGGGGACAGAAGGACCAATTCAAGTATTGTTTCCATAAATTAAACATGGGAGAAGTAAATTAAAGCCTGAGGTTACCACAATAAAAAGTCTAGAAACAAATAGTGTGCCCTACTAACCTAGGACAGTCAGAGAAACCCAGGCAACAGTAGGGAGAAAACAACATAGATCTGTAAAATACACAAGAGGTTGAAAAATAATACAGTAAATTTAGTTATTTTACCAAATTTTTTCCTAAACTCTCTGAACTCATAATTTTGGAAGGATGGGGGAAATTTAGCACACCCTGGCCTTGAATTCCTTATGTCAAAGGATCACGTGATCCTTCTGCTTCCACTTTGAAAAAGTGCTGGCCCTGCCCCTGGCTGAACTCAAGGTTCATCGTGGTTTACTCTGGTAAAGAAGACAGTCATAATAAAGGCAGTAAGATTGCTGTAGCGACAAGCACAAAGCTACCCAAAGATCTTTAAAAAGGTGATTCAATTTGCCTCATGAAATAGTTACATTGACCCTGGCTTGTATTTGCTACATTAAAAACTCTTTTTACAGTGAGGTATTTGCCAAGGATCTAAATCTACCTGAGAGAGAGAGAGAGAGAGAGAGAGAGAGAGAGAGAGAGAGAGAGAGAGAGAGAGAAACACACATAACTACCACCCAGAACTTATGTCCTCCCCTTTCCTTTCTTGAGGCAGGGTCTCATGTGTCCCGGGATGGATGGCCTTACACTCAAGCTTCTGACCCTCCTGCCTTTACCTGCCAAGGGATTAAGTGCACCACAAGGATTAGGTCTGCACCAGCACACTTGGTGGAGCATCTGATTTTCTCTACCAGGAAAGTCAAGCAGGGGTCAGGGTGGTGGGGGCTCTGCCCAGGCTCTCCCTGTGCACTGGTGTCAGGGTGGTGGGGGCTCTGCCCAGGCTCTCCCTGTGCACTGGTGTCAGGGTGGTGGGGGCTCTGCCCAGGCTCTCCCTGTACACTGGTGTCAGGGTGGTGGGGGCTCTGCCCAGGCTCTCCCTGTACACTGGTGTCAGGGTGGTGGGGGCTCTGCCCAGGCTAACCCTGTACACTGGGGTCAGTGTCTTTCTCAGGGCCCAGCACGGCCCCAGGGATACAGCTCAGGGAGATGCTGCGAGCGAGCGAGCAGCTCCTCAGACACAAAGCATACGTTTGCATGTTCACAGTGTAAATAAGCAGAGCGACCGACCGACGTGGGGAAGCTGGTCCTTGGCAATGCAGCGCTGACTTACAAGGATAAAAGAGACATTGTGCAAGGGAGGGAGTGCTCTTAGTACCTTAACATGATTTTCTGGCCAGTTATCCACAATTGATCTAACATGACCTCTGTCTGAGATTGAAATAAACAATCCCCTGCAACAGAACAAAAACACCTTTGCATTTCATGACAGTTTTTTTTTTGTTTTTTTTCTTTCTTTCTACGTTTCTGTCCATATTGGGATACTTAGATATTCCGATAAAAATCAAGATACGGTTTAATTTCCAAACACTGATTTTTTTTCCAAACATTTCAACTCTTTCAAATGATAATTACATTGCTTACTGAACAGCTATAACAAAGATTATTGTTAATTGATGTGATTAATATCCCCAAAGAGAAATGTGTCCACATTATAACTGTCCAGGTGGGAAATAAAGTAAATATTCCTACACTGGGTACAATGGATTCATGGCTTGATCCAAAGCTCTGCTCCATAACGTCTCATCTCCTGTCAGTCCTCATCTGAAGTGCAAGCCAGAGTCACAGCAGGGGCTTTCTGAACTACACCTGGGACCACGCCTGCCTGAGACCCAGACACCCTGAGGGGAGGGCTGTGCAGTGCACTTCCAGTTTCCTTGCTCCTCTAACCTGAGCAGAGAAACACTTTCTAATAAGAACGCACACACGTGCTAGGCTACCTCCTGGAGATGTTCTACGTACGTTGGTGACAGCACCATACGGGTTAGGTTAAACGGGGCTTTTCAGTGTCTGCCAGGGAGTGTCTGCCACATAAGCACACAGGGTGCTGGCTAACTTCAGCTGCTAGAGCTTCCTTATGCAATCTTGTGGGGAGAAAGCTGGCAGGGGTCAGCCTTTTAAATAACTCAACAGTTGTGTCTTACGCACTGTGAGGTTGAGAGGAGCCTTCAGATGAGATGCGGGGGCTGAGATTCAGCCCTGTCTGGATGCCTACACTGATATCAATGCATGAGCTGGCCACGGGGGAAAAACAAAGGTTAAGGTAAACAACAGATCAGAGGGGCAGAAAAACTCAGATAAAAAATAGTCTTAGACCCAGCATATGATTCCCTCTCAGTGGTTTCCAACAGGATCAGTCATCCTTGGCTAACAACCAGTCACGTGCTCACTTAAGGGCTTGAGGTAGTGGCCTCTTCCTACTGAAATGTCTGATAAAGTCAGAACGGTCTAAAATTTAAAATTCATGAAAGCTAATTTTTCTTAACACCGGAAATTAAAGCTGATAAATGAGAAGCCAATCCCAACCTGGCAAACTACCAAAAGGCTTAACAGTAATTACAGTTCTGGGGTCAGGGGGAGAAAGTACAGCTACTACACAACTCTTCTAACAATGGCAGTAATTATCAGGTGCTGGTTAAGTGAGCTGTTTCTACAAAAACAAAGATATGAACATATTGACTTTTTATTAATATCTTTTAATACAAATTAGGCTCTTATGAAGCATGAAACCTGGCTGGATAATATTGTAACACACAGAAATCTAATTAGATGTCACAGAATGATTTTTTTCATTACACCATAATCAATATATATTTGTATTTAAAAATAAGTCTTACTTAGGTCTCCTAAAGATGTGCCCATATTGACAACAGGCAAGACCAACTGTTGGTGTGTACACAATTGGCATCAGACTTTCAATATCATCTTGCAGTATTCTATAGAACAGTTTCTCATTTCTTTCTTGTATGCCCATGATATAGATGTATCTGAAATTAAGCACAGCAAATCACATCCAAGTTAGCCTGCATCACACTGGAAGTTTCGACCTCTGAAAGTCAACTTAAATGTTTAAAACTGAGCTCACATGCGTGCATACAAACACACACACACACACACACACACACACACACACACACCCTTCACTAAAGAAACCACACCAAAACCCTAAATTGTAATTCTATAACACTCAGAACTAAAAATTAGCAAGACACAGACGAACTTTAATGGTAGCTGCTAACAAGAGAAACAGCAGCTAACCCTCTGAACAAAGGCCTGGCAAAGCTAAGGAGTTGACAGAAGGCATCCGTGTAAATGACGAAGCTAAAGGAAGTGGTGACTCCACAGGTGCGGCCTGGCGTCCCATGCCAAAGGGTTTAGAATCCCATTGTGTTTTAAGCATTCTTCCACACAGAGAGCAGAAGCAACACCGAGACAGAAAGCTTTGAACCAGAGGCCACCCTTAGTTTCTTCTCCTACCTTTCTCTAGGCCTAAAGCATACTGCTGCAGGTGTCCTTCTAATATGGCCATTTCTTCTACCCACATCCAGTCTAAACCACTAAGTAGTCTGTATACATCTTCCTTCCCTGCTCCAATCACCTCGCTTCCTCTACACTGACTTATGTCTAACTCTTCCCTGGGAGCCATGCATCTGATGGCCTTGGAACAGTCTCTTACCAATGTCTCTTAATGTAGCTCAGAGGCCAGTCCCCTCTCCTACCTCCACCTCCACACTCAACTTTCCTGTGTTCTGCTCCCACACTACCCTATGACTTCTTGTGAATTCAACTTTACATTACTTTTATACTATTTAAAAAAAAAATTCTAAGCTGGCCCACCATAAGGGAGTGCTCGTCAGTAAGAGAGGATACCTGTGTAGGCTATGAGCAAATGTTCTCTCTCAGGCTGGGCAGCTACAGGGAGCCACAGCTTCCAGGGAGCCATGCAACCATAGGTCAGGAATTTGCTCTGAAATGGACTGGGCTGCTGAGCTGTATTTGGTAGGTTGGGTATACTAAACGCACACTCACCTGGAAATATTTTCAATTTACAAATGGTTTGTTAGAATATAACTACATCTTAGGCTAAGACTTCTGTATTTCTATATTTTACTGGGTGAATACCTAAGTAAAGCATTTAGCCAATGATCTGCATTGCTCCTGGGGACAAAGATGACATACATAGGTAGGATACAGTAGAGAGAAGACTTACACTAGCTGTTCACGGCCTCATTTCCTAATGGTTTGAACTCCTACCCAGCACGTCCATGGCTCCCACTGTCTGGTTACGGCCCATCTACGACTGTGAGTCTCAGGGTCACTTCCCTCACTCCTAGCAATCCCTTACCATCTGCTTATAGATGCACGCATCTCTACCATTGCACAACCCCACCAGAGCGTGTGTCCCCGTCCCCAATCTCACACTCAACTCCAGACAAGCAGGCTGAATGTCACTTCACAGTGAGAACCCTGGGACAATGCCAACGCCTGAGCGAACACTACAGTTCTTCTTTTCTGTAGAAAAGAACACGGCTGTGCACAGCACCAGAGCAGACGAGAGCCTTCCACGAGGCCTCCAGGGGCTGTTCTCACGCTGTGTGCTCAGGCTGGGTCTCACTACGGAGCCCAGGCTCTTCCCCGGCATCCACTCCTGCTCCTTCTGCCTCAGTTTCTCAAGAGCTGCAACACATGAGAAGTGGGTGTTCTGTGCCACAAGGCACTTTACTTCCTAATGGAGTGGCTCTTCCTAACAGAACAGGCTTTCTCGGCTTGACCTTAGCCCTTCCATATCTTATCTGGGACGTTCACATTCTGTTTCACAAAGAAAACCCCAACCACCAGGCATGCGTTCAGAGCCATCGCTGGCATCCTTACCCGTAACATCTGTATCTATCTCCCTCTGGATTAATGGAGCCTTCTACCTCTGCACTTGAGCCTACGTATTCCTCTGCAAACTAGCTGTGGCAGTTTCTTAGGAGTCTGTTCTATGCAACTATGAACATGAAATTCAACGTTTTCCTCAAGTGAGACTATTTAAAGCAGAGGTCCATGTGTTTTACAGGCCAATGTCTTTCCTCCTTCCTACTGGAACTTCTTTAGGGTGGATTCCATTTCCCGCCCACCCGCTTCTCAGTGCAACTCTCCTGTCCTGTTGCATCACTCACACTCCTCTCACAGGTCAGCAGTGTTCACATGTACTCTGTCAACAGATACAGTCAGCCCTGAGTTCCGACGGCTCCCCCAGCCCCGCCATTCCTTGTCTTTTCTCATTTTGATGCTTTGTTAACAACAACACACTTTACACTTTAGCTCAGCTATTCCATCCTTCGGGAAGTTTTATCTGGTTCCTCGAGTTGGGCCCCACGCCTCTCATGCTGTCAGGATGGATTCCACATGTGCAGTTTTTCTACAGTAATATCCATTGCAGTCCAAACAGAACAGTCACAGCTTAGCTATCTGCAGCTCAACACCTGGAAGGCAGGGCTATATGCTACTTACTGGATTAGCTCCTGGGCTATCAAGGGAGCAGGTTAGTTGTCAATTAAAGGAACCTATTCATAAATGACCATTCACTCCCTCACTATTCAATTTCCCATACAACCTCAAAAATGTACGGTCTCAGGGCTGGAGAGATGACTCAGCAGTTAAGGGCACTGACTGCTCTTCCAGAGGTCCTGAGTTCAATTCTCAGCAACCACATGGTGGCTCACAATCATCTGTAATGGGATCTGATGCCCTCTATTGGTGTGTCTGAAGACAGTGACATTGTACTTATATAAAAAAAAAAATAAAATAAATCTTTAAAAAAATGTACAGTCTCTACTGGAAGATGTAACCACTTATCCCTGGATGCCATCTACTAGCAGAATGTCACACACAATGTGGGATCAGTGAAAGCTGCGGAATAGGACGTGAGCAAATGAGATGATACCTCATGTTTCCAATGTTCTCATCACACACAGAGTGTGAATGCAAGTAATTATCAGTGGCACACAACTTACTCCTGCCAAATTCTACCACAACTTGATCCCTGTGATCCCTGGCAAGCACACCCTAAAGTGACAAGGACATGACCATCATAGGAGCAAAGTGGTAAAAAGAACAGCATCACTGTGAGTGCATACATCCTGTGCTGGCATCACACCGCGATTCTAAAATAAGGCTGCCAACATAAAAACCACACGCCAACAACTCTTACTTTTCCAAAGGGCTAGTCATTTTTTTCAAGTTTCTATGGAATCGTAAGGCTTGAATATCCTGTGTCTCTATTTTAGGAGGTAAAAGTCCTTGAAGACCAAGCATTTGTCGTTCTTGTAACGTAAACGCCATCCCCTAAAAACAGAAAAAAATTAAAGAATTAAAATTAGTAGCAACTACAGCAGCAATAACACTGTCCTTTAAAACATAATTCAAGTGCAAATTCTGAAAAGTAAAATACACTTTCCAGGAATTTCAAAATGCTTTAAGATTGCTGGCATCACATACTAATGAGCATATGTAAAGAGGTACCTCTCACAGAGAAATGTAATCTAATGAAAGATTCTGGAAAACAGTCTAAGGATCCAGCCCATATGTTTTGCTTGTTTTTTTCAACACAGAGTCTCGGCATACCCCTGGAACTTGTTCTATAAACCAGGCAGACCTTGAACTCAAGAGATCTGCCTGCCTCTGCATCTCTAGTGCCAGGATTAAAGGCATGCACCACCACCTTGGCTACATTTAAATACTTTAATATACACATTTGTAATTAAGCAATATGACCTTCACATAGCCATTCCAGAGAAATATCCAGATAGCTAGGGAATGCAGAGGTATGTAACAGCGAGCAGTTCTAACAGTGCTCCCTAGATCTCTTGGCTATCACAAACTAGATAAAAGTCATCTCTATGCAATAAGCAATCTATGGTATATCCATACCATAAATACTTCAGAGTTGCCAATCAAAGCACACTGTTAATCCATTTATGCTTAGAAAATATTCATAAAACCTCATATCATGTACAGATGCATGTAACACAGAGATGAAACCAACAATATACAGCTAGAAATTAAGTCTATGTCCGAACATTCAATTCCCAGTTTTTACCTGTGGGATAAATTATATTAAAGTGAGCCCCACAAAAATGCTTGGGTGTGGATTTCTAAAAACCTTTCCTCCATAAAAGGGCTGAGAGCATCGGCCAAATGATCCAAATCAACTTTTCTCTTAGTTCTGAAAAATAACAAAAGGCTTACAACAATCAAGGAGCATTTAACCAAGAAAAGGGGCTGGACTTGGTTTCAGGCAACTGCTTGAAACACTGTATGATGGATGCCCAAAGCAAATGGAAAGCTGAACAGGAAAATGCTCACAGGAGTGAGACTCTGAAAAGCTCTGCAGTATCTGGGGGAAGACAACATCCTGGAAAGACTTGAAAGAGCTAGAAGCAAACCTGCAGGCTACGTGAGTGGGGGCTACGTGAGCGGGGGCTACGTGAGCGGGGGCTACGTGAGCAGGGGCTACTCGCTGGGTCTCAGTGGTGCGGGCCTGCACACACCATGCAACAGAGCCCTTAGGAAAGGAAGCATGCAAGACTGCACGGTTCTAGCTCCAGTCATTTAAGGTTTTGCCTAATCTTCAGCTGACCTCCAAACTAACTAGAGACGTCATTAGGTTCACATAACAAAAATCACACTTAAATGTTACCATAAAGTAGAACTTGAGACATAGCTCAGTGACAGAGGCTGGCTTAGCATGTACAGGGCCCAGTGCTGGGATTGAAAGACAAAGAGAAAGAAAGAAGAGAGAGAAAAGGAAACATCTGTCAGTCTAAGAAGCCAGGCATAGTGTGCTAAAGAGAAGGGTCAGCGCCCAAGGGGACTTGCTGCTCTCCAGAGAACTCAAGTTCAACTCCTGGCACCCACATTAGGAAGCTCACACTACCTGTAACAGCTCCAGGGATTCCGACACTGTTGCCTCTGCAAGCACCTACACACACATGTACAGACCCACCCACAGACAGACAGACAGACAGACAGAGACACACACACACACAAGTAAGTAAAATAAGTAAAGCCAATGGATTCACAAAATGGCTGCTGTAAGACATTTAAAAAGATACAAAGTAGAGAATGGTAATTGCTGCAAAGAAACAGGAAATAAAAAGATATAAACTCATGGAAACATGATCTTAAGATACGAAAAGCAGCAGAACACGAAAAAACTGGTGATGCCAAAGGAACGGGGGGCTAAAAACTGCTGCCAGGTTTCAGAGATGGAGGGCTCTCCCGTCTACGCTGGTATCAATGGCCCCTGGTGTTCAGCTCCGGCTTGCTTTGTAATATGTCTGTTTGTAATATGTCTGGGCGTTAGATCCAGAGTCTTCAAACATGTTATGCTGGATCTCTTCCATGACACTACAGCCCTGGTCCTGAACTAGAAACGAGTAACAGGTTAAAGAGCAAGTGATATTTAGAAGTAAGAAGGGATCTCCTTCTTTTAATTGGTGGCCAGTGCAACTCTCTGGCCAGTACCAAGCATGCTAGCAAGAAGAGTACAGCACCTAACTTTCTTTTGCAGGCCTGAAACTCCTATAAACACGTTATACTAAACAGCTCCTCATTTTTTTCTCTTATAATAATAAAAAACAGATAATAGTAATAACAAAAATAAAACAGATTGGCAAAAATTTTTATGTCAAGTCTTTAAAAATAGATCACACCTCTAATCTCAATGCACCACTTCCCAAAAGGTGTACTTCATTCACTGTGACGACCTCTCAGGGTCATCTCACAAGCTCTTTCTAAGAAATATCTTTTCAGAATTATATTTCAAAAATATTTTGTGTATATATTTACCCAGGGTTGCATTTGATTACTGTCATTTTTGTGGCGCTGAGTACTGAATGGAGGAACATGGTAGCATGCACTCCATCACTGCCAGACCCTTAACCACATGCCAGGCAGGCACTATGCAGAGCATGTCCAAGCCCGTTTCACTCCCTCCATCCGAAGCATCGGTATGCAGGAGCTATTGCTCCGCCAGTCTTTTCAGAATACATGAGGTGGGTTGCCAAGAGGGATTATTCAGATGCCAGTGTCGAAGTGGAGTCAAAACCCGAAGTCCGGCCCTATAGATCCTGTTTAGCATTTAATATGACTACTAAATACTGAGCAGGATTCGCCTGAGCCCAGCTTACACAAAGATTACGACATGCCTGGCTGAATCTCAGACTGATGACTTCTGCCCTACTAGTGATAATCTAAAAGTTAAGGCAATTTCTCCTTTGTAGCATTTGCTGAATTAATGGCCAAAAATATATGCAATGATTTGTGTCTAAAACAATGGGTATGAGCTGGAAAGTCAATAAGGATCTCATTTCACAGTTTTATCGTCCTGGGGTGAGTCCCTGATTCAAGCTGGGTGAATCTACCTAACCCTCTTGCCACAGGTCCTGGCCAGAGCACCCCTCTGAGGTGTTCTGATACTACTCTGCCTTACTGCACTCACCTAGCACTAGGAAGCAGTCAAGCCTTTCTTGGTAGTAAAAGTTGTGAGGAGTAAGACTTAGAAGGGATGAAACAGCCCAATGGAAAAGATACATACTGCATACAGCAGGCAACTCTTCCCAAAAGGCCTCAGTAGCACTGCTACAGAGCTACTGAATGCAAAATTTTCAAGCCTTATCAGTCTAAAAGCACAGCCCTGCCTAACCAGGAAGACAAACCATGTTAGCGTTACTAACCTTGTTTGTTCTTGGATTCAACATGAGTGGCTTGCCCTTCTCCTTCAGGTGCACTCGGCGGCAGGTCAAAGTGCAAGGAGTGGTGACAGCTCTTAGCCGGGAAAACATCTTCTCTCTCCTGGAAGACAAGGCGATGGTAAGCACCACACAGCGCCACACACCGTAAGCATTTTCAAAAGCAGATGTGGACGCTCGCTGCATACGGAAAAACGCTTTTCAGTTTTAAGGCATCGCCAAGAGAGTAAGCATCCCACCTGCAGCGGGAGCCACTACTTTATGCAAGTACGTGGTGGTTTGATGGTTTGTATATGATCAGCCCAGAAGGTGGCGCTATTAGAGGTGTGGCCCTGTTAGAGTAGGTGTGTCACTATGGGTGTGGGCTTTAAGACCCTCATCCTTGCTGCCTGGAAGCCAGTATTCTGTTAGTAGCCTTTAGATGAAGATGTAGAACTCTCAGATCCTCCTGTACTATGCCTGCCTGGATGTTGCCATGTTCCTGCCTTGATGATAATGGACTGAACCTCTGACCCTGTAAGCCCGCCCCAATTAAATGTTGTCCTTATAAGAGTTGCTTTGGTCATGGCATCTGTTCGCAGCAGTGGAGTAAGAGCAGCAGGATGGATTCAGCATTATGAACAGAGGTGGAATGGTGGGGAGGAACAGTCTCACGTGAGAAGCTTCCCCTGTCACCTGAGGCCATGGTGAAATACCGGCCTGTGTTGAAGGCTGTGTCTGGATCTGAATCCAGACAGTAGTCTGTATCAATGTCCATTGCCCATCTTACCACCAATGGTCACATGGACATCCCTGCTGCCTGGGATCACGGTGCTATCCAAGGGTAGTGCAGAGCTGGCCTGGCCCCTCACAGGCTGTAGCACTGGGCAAAGAGGGCCCTACGCCTCTCCTGGGCAGCCCAGCAGAGATGACCCTGGAGGTGTGGGTGCTGGTGAGCCGCCGGAGAGCCTGAGAGCTGCCCCCATCAGGGCAGTGCTAGAGAACCCTCCCTGGTGGTATGAGGAAGAGCTGGCAGGCTGACCGACTCAGCTTCCACCCAAGGCCCAGATCCAGGGCTTTGAGTCAGCTCACCCCAACACCTACCCCATTGATGTACTACTATTGAAATTCTTTAAGAGGCTAGTTCTAAAGATCCAAAGCTGCAGGATCTCCATGACACAGGGCAACAACAGGGTATCTGAGAAGAGTCCCCATGAGGATCCAGTACTGATGGTGTAGCAGAAACCAGAGGCCTCAAATAGACCAATGACTCAATGCAACCAACAGCTGCAAGCAAAGATGTGTAGACAAAAGGGTATACACACACACATATACACACATACACACACACACATACACACACACATATATATATATATACACACACACAACACACACACATACACACACTGAGTGACACACTGCAGCATCCATAAGAAGGTTTTTGTTTTTATTTTTTGGGTTCTTTTTTCTATTTTAATTTTTTATTTTCTTTTTGGGGGTGGGGGTAGGAGGTTACAAGGGCCAAGTGCAGACACAAAGGACAAGAAGAGAAGTGGGATTAGGATGCATAATGTGAAGCTCACAAAGAATCAATAAATACAGGGTATCTCCGAGATAGCCAACAAGCAGGGAGCTACACTACTGACAGAGACATTGACATTTCCTGACCCTGGTAACTCAGCTACATTTCACTGTCAACTTGACTGAAATTAGAATCACCCAGGAGACACTCGTCTAGGTATCTGTGAGCCCATTTCCAGAAAGGTTCAGTGGGAAAGCCCTACCTTTCCTGGATGACACCATGGCATGGGCTAGGTTTCAAACCAAAAAAACCAACCAACCAACCAACCAACCAACCAAACAAACAAACAAACAAACAAAAGGTGTATAAAGATGAAGCCAGCCTTCATCTCCCTCCCGTCTTAGCCACAAGCTCCTCCTGCTGTCGTGAACTCTGCCATGTTTTCCTGCCAGGATGGTCCTGACCCAAGATAAAGCCCTCTCTTTATAAGTTTCTTTGGCCAGGTCTTGATCACAGCAACAACAAAAACAACAACAACAACAACAAAGCAAATATACAGTAAGCACAAGTACCATATTCCGTTTTGAATGCATGTTACAAAGTTACAGGTAGAAAAGGTATGACATGTGTAAAATACATCTGAAATTACTTCAAAAGAGAAACGCACATCGTAGTGTCAAGTGTGCCAGCAAATGCTGAAATAACCATTGATTTTATTGTAAGACCTTAAGGAAGGTTGAAATGGCACTGCATACAAAGCTGGAATTATGAAGCTACATGGAGGGCTGAAACCTACAGCCCCTGGCTGTCTATATGGTGATGTTATGGGAAGTCTTTTTGCTTCTCTACTTCTCTTTTCAAGTTTCCTACCAAACAGGAAGATCCTTTGCTAAGCAGAAGTTCAAAGCCAATGGAGTGCTTAACCAAGCAATAAAACAAAACACAGCTTGACCAACTTAAAGAAAATATTCCTACAGAACAACCATAAAATAAAATAAAGCAGCCTTCACAGATGCTACAGGGACAGTATGGTGTTCTTGGATTTACTTTCCTCCCAGTTTCTGGTTTCTCCTCCTGCTTCCCACGGGAGATGATCTCAAAACAACAGGAATTCTCTAGTGAAGAAAAATGCATACCACACTTTAAATTTTTACCATCAAAGAAGACACTGGCTTCAAAGTGTCTCAAGACTATACTGTTTTATTGACAAAGCAATACTGTTTTATGGTATTTAGTGTAGGTTGGCAATCAAAGATGCTTTTCTAAAAGCAACAGACTATGCATGGCCTGATTGTTCTACAGGGTCCTTAACCTGAGAATGGGCTTCACATTTTTATAGGGTATATATATATATATATATATATATATATATATATATATATATATATATATATATATATATATATATATATACACATAAAACACAAAGAAGACACACGTGGCTCAGAAAGCCTGAACTTCCACTCACTGGTTCCTTACCAAGGCTGCTGGACCTTGCTGCAAAAGCTACAAACCCTGTCATCTGGAGGACAGAAAATCTCCCACCTGCAGGCTGGAGAGATGGCTTGGTGGTTAAAGGGCTCTGAATACTCCTCCAGAGGACCTGGGTTCAATTCCCAACACACATACGGCAGTCACAACTCTGTGTAACTCCAAGATCAGACAGACATCCTCTCACAGACACATGAAGGCATAGTGCATATAAAATAAAAATAAAAATAAAATTTTTTTTAAAAAGGAAAGAAAATCTCCCACAAATATTTTACTAGCACACACATGCTATGGGTCTAGAAGCCAGCAGCATTTCTGATTTATTTCTATAAATATTTCAATCCAGAGATCAGCAAATTCAAATAAGGTGAGTTTTCCAAGGTAAATCCCTTAGTCCTGGATGCTGAAATACCACACAGTGTAAGTAACTATTTTGAGCTGTTTTCTGCCTTGCACCAGAAACTGAAAGAAAGGTGGGATACAGTGTTTCGGGGCATCTACTTGACGCCTGCAGACACCACCAAAACACTCCCATCCTGCTGGGGAAATGCCGACTCTTGAGTAAGGCAAAGCTGAAGGCTTGCAACAGTGTTTTACTGGCTTCACACAGCCATAGATACAAGGAACTTCTAAACAAAGTGTGAAAGGGAATGCAGAGAGAACCTGTGAACAGGGTTTCTTTCCTTCTAGAGGAAGTGAAAAATCACTGTCCATAAAAGACCAAGGCAGACAAGAACTTGTTCAACTGTAGGGAGGAAATCTAAGCTAAGAAGAGAGGCAGTGGCGAGAAGAGAAAAATGGATGATGGAGGGAAAGCTAACAATCAAAATCTTCATAAGTGACCCATTGGGACCCTCAAAGACCATCTATGATCCAATTCCGGGTCACAATTAAAATGCAGGTGTGGTTTCTTTTAAGTGAGAAAAACTGGCAAAAGGCTTTAGATGGAAGCAGAGTTCCTTGTTTAGTGATGACTGTATACATGTAACAGGAATAACACACTGAAAACAAATGTACAAACATAAACAAACATGTAATTATGATCTAGAGAGATGGAGAGCAGAGAGAACATAAGACAATTTGACTTTCAATTTTTATTTCACGTAATTTTTTTTTCTTTTTGGTTTTTCGAGACATGGTTTCTCTGTATAACCCTGGCTGTCCTGGAACTCACTCTGTAGACCAGGCTGGCCTTGAACTCAGAAATCCGCCTGTCTCTGCCTCCCAAGTGCTGGGATTAAAAGTATGTACCACCACTGCCTGGCATTCATCCCTAAAATTTTAATTTTATTTATACATAACCTGAATATCTATAACGATATCTAAGTTTACTGTCTGAAGATCACAAAGCCCAGAGACCCAGAAGTCAAATAGCCTCATTTCTTCAGAGTTAAATGTACTTTTCATTTACACATTGGAAACTGAAGACAGCATTAAGAGAACAGAAAATGGTTTTGTTTCCCGTCCCATGCAGCTCCCCACTCCTCTGGTCACGTGCACTAAAACTTATTTCTTATCCTATAGAACAACTGAGGAACAAAACTATGTACTTATTTATAGAAATGTCTTGCTCTCCTTCCACATTTCAGCCACCAATTCTATGAAGATCTAACATCTCTCTCCTATAAATTACAACAAATGACTGAGCAGATGTATATAGGACTTACTCCAATACAATTCTACAGCAGGTAACAGAGGTGCCCTACAATTACAATCAACTGTGATAGTACAGACTTAGTGCCAACCAGCAGGTTAAAGACCCACGCCCAAGCAGACTATCACCTGTTCTTCTCAACAAGCAGCTTCCTTAAGGGCTTAATAGTTTGTAGAATGGTTCCAGTACTCAGATGAAGACTTGCTACATTTACCATTTAGTTATAAGAAATGGGAAGGCTGCAGATGAACAGCAAGATGGAGAGATGTACTGGGCAAAGTTCAGAGACACAGGATGCGCAGCCTTCCCTGCTCTGCCATGGGCTTGGCAACCCAGGAGAGCATGAACCCTTCTAAGTCAGGAGGTTTTACAGAGCTTAATGTCCAGCCCCACCCTTTGCAGAGATCATGGGTGAAGTTCAATGTTCCAGCTCTCCCGGTCCCTGCAGTACCCTGTCCCATCCTGGAACTCTCCAGGAACACAAGTCAGTTACCTCATTAGCATAAAATGGTGTGATCAAAAAGTCTTACCAAGAACAACAAGTAACATTCCTATCACTCAAGAAACTCTGAGAATTGTAGCTCTCAGCAAAGAACAAGACAAAGATCAAATACATGTCATAGGATATGTAAATGTGACCCTGGTATTTTTTCTTTCTTTTCTTAGATCTTTAAAAAAAACTACTGTCATTCTACACATGTATGTAATACATTCTGGTAACATACACATACACACACACACACACACACACAGACACACACACACACACACAGACACACACACACACACACATCCCTTCTCATCCTCTTCCCATCCCATGACCCTAACCAGTCCCTTTCCAACTATCATGTCTTTTGGAGAGGGGGCTGTTTTGTTTTGTGATCTTTCCCCCTCTTTTTTTGAGGAGTAGGGTTGCACTCTGTACCTCCAAATCAAGTAAATCTTTCTGCCTGAAGCCAAAGATTATAGATACTTAAACCAAATCCATAGCCTTGAAGTTAACTATGCCCTCATTAGTGGATTAACATACTTACAGCTTTTCCTTGAATCACACCTACATCCACCTACCTTCAACTTAATTTATTGGAAACCATGACAGCTCAATGACAGGAACTGGCATGTGCTATTTCACCCACTTAACAGTTACTGTCTAGATTTCTGGTCTGGCTGTCCCTTCACGTTTCAAACTACTGCCCTTGAAACTTTGGTTAGATTCGTTTATTTCTTCAAATTTCATGTAGTTATTTCCTTTCCCTCTTAACCCCATCCTTCCAAATAAAATTACTAGTTAAACAATTCCCCTGTCCTAAATTCTCATACATCGTTAGTGCTCTGTTTCTTTTCTTTGAGACAAGTCTCATGTCAGACCTCAAGCTTCCAATCTTCCGGCCTCCACCTCAAAGGCATGCCCCACCTGGCTAGATCTGCTGTGCTAGACAGCAAACACAGGAATCATGCACACAGGCAAGCATTCTACCAACTCAACCACACCCCACACCTGTTTCAGATGGGCATTTTCCACTTTATTTGTCCATACATGTACTTGAACATTTTTTATATTCACCTGTTCACATTTTATAACTTAAAATCCTGGTGTCATTACATATTCCTAGACCTTTTCAGGACCCTTCCAAATCATTTGAATGTCTCTAGTACTAAGATACAAATTTTAGTTTCTTTCCTGATGGAATTTTTATCTGAGGTCATTTTCTTTTGAAAATAGCAGACATCTTTGACCGTGGGCCACTATATATTTTCTGCCAACTTTTAGGGGACACTACAAGTTTGCTTCAGGGAGATCCAGGGTTTACAGACTAAAACCAGTTCTTAAATTGGTTTATATTCTAAATAGAGGCATAGCTCCAAACTCAGATTCAAGTGAGCTGAAGATACTTCAACTGTTAAAGCCACTGCATATCTTGGCGACAGAAACGAGATGGTCACCATCTGGAAAGGCTATCCACTAGAGACCAGAGCCTTTCACACTATTCACAAAACAGAGGTCATGACTTGGTGTAACGAGCAAGTTTGGTGGTTGGAGACTTGAACTTGAATGTGGACTCGGATAATTACCAGTTTAGCATAAGCAGTCACTCTAGAGATCTGAAATGGTCTTTGAATTGTCACTGGGGCCAGTCACATTTCCATGGGCCTGTGACCACCTTCGGAGAATCTAGGACAATATAATAGCATTATTCATAATATTAAATGTATCCTTTGTCTTTATATTATGAATTATAACTTCTCTTTCTGGTGGTGAAATCCTATCTCTTAGGACAAGTCAGTCAGTGAACTTTTCAGGGACTTTTGTTATTGTCTTAAAGACACTGTTCTATGTTCCAAAAGGTTGGTCCTAAAGTCACTAATTACAACAGGTGGGTCTCAAAATCACAGCAGCCCTCCTGCCTGCCAAACAGCAGGATTTACAGTAGTCTTTAAGGCTCTCAACTTAAAGAAACACTGGCAATCTCATGTCTGGTCCCAAATACCTACATATATCATAACAACATACCTCTACATATATACTTAACAACAACAAAAACTATTATTAAAGTCTAGTCTAGGAATCAACTGCTCCATTAGAACATTTGGTTTTTTTTTGGTTCAATGAGTAAAGTGCTCCCTTCACAATCATGAGGACTCGAGTTCAAATCCCTAACAAGCTCATTATAGCCAGTTACATGAGTGCATGCAACTTCAGTGCCAGGAGTCAGGATTGAGGCAGCAGATCTTGCTGGAGGATAGAGGGCTGCTAGTCAGTCTTGACAAAGGTCAGCCCGAGGACTAGTGAAAGATCATGTCTCAGAAACTAAGATGGAGAAGTAACTGTGGAAGACGACTGTGGCCTCCATACTCAGTACACACAAATACAACACACACAAAAGGAAAGGGAAGCCCAGTTGTGAAGCTCACAGAGTGACAGAGGATGTGCATACATAGTGTTGTGATCTTATTACAAGCTTTGCTGCCTAACTTGAAGATTTTTCCAATAAAAAGAAAGGTCATTTGGCAGGCACTGCAGTCAATACTGCCTGGACTTAAACCTTGGTTTGCCACTTACTGTACCCACTATTTGGTAGTTAAGTCACACCCTCCCTGAGTTTCAGTTCTCCTCCAAGCTCACAGCAGGAATGACTCAAAGGGCTTCCTTCATTCCCTGAAGATTTAAATTAAGATAGTTTAAATTTAAGTTAGACCCATAATGCTTATTGAAATGCTGTGTAATAAACGTTCCTTATTAAGGATAACCATTGCTGCTGGCTAACCTGGACAGAGTTTCTGCATCAACATTTTTTAATGACTAAATTAAGAGGCTATAAGGATAATCAAGATTAACTCTTAAAATACCTCATTATCTATCCAGTTCAGGAAGGACAATATGAACAGCACAGAGATCCAGACAACAGAAAATATTGCAAAGCTACAGAAGTAACGTGTTCTTCACTTTGAAATTTGTAAACATTGATCAGTTTCAGCCATATAAACATATTTCAGCCATAAGCATTTACCTTCAAGTAAACTAATTAACCTTCAATAAAATAATTAAATCAAATATAACTTTGACCCCAGATTTTGTTCCTTAAGATCAAGGGATTTTAGTGTTTTCTTTGTGTCTCAAATAGAACTAGTTTGCTTCACGATCAATGAGTTATAATTTTAATTTAACATAATATAAAAAGTTAACACAGATGAGAATTTTAAAAACGGGATTAAATACAAATTAGGCATAAACGGAATCACGAAGCTTTTAACTTGAACAAGGACAAAGCCTGTAAAATGAGCAAGTACGGAGGCTCAGGTGTTCAAGCCCCTGGGAATCCAGGCCGGAGTCAATTCCAGGCCAGCTTCACTGATGTCAGACCCGGGCTAAAAACCAACCAACTAAATAAATAAAAACACAGCCCTGAAATGGTGAGTCACTTATGACTTTGAAATGTACATTTCATAAGTATACTAAACTCCTTATAAGAATGTAACTCAGCTGCTTCTTCACCAGCAGCTTGGGGAGAAGGAATGGAACCCTCCTAATCAAAGCAAGGTCCAGCAACCCTAATGATGAGAAAGCATTCTCTCATCATTTCTGGCCTCTGTGTCTAACTTTCAAGCTTTCGTGACTACACAAAAGAGCCAGGCTCAGCTTGCAAATCGAAGCTCAAACCGGATTTCTTAGAAGTCCAGTATTAAAAAGTTCCAAACTGTTTTTGTGAATTCCTGGAAACCATGTAGCAGATATAGAGCCAGCGAGTTATAGCGGTTATGCATAAGATCCATACACAAGATACATGTACTTTTTTTATTTATTAGGGAGATGTGTTTCTCCTCTAACTCCCAGAATATTTGTAAACTAAAAAATAAAACATTAGTTTGCAATCCCTTGACAACATAAACAATGCTCAAGGAGTATGCATAGGTAAGAGTACAACTATGAAGTCAGCTTAAATCCAGTCCTTTATTACTTAAAGACTCCAGTCTTGAACTAAGATACTTAACCTTCTGAAGTGTTTGCTGGGACACAACAGCACTACCGTGAAAGGGTCATTCTGGAAGCAACCTGTTCAGAGAACAGTGCCCAGACCATTTCTAACAACAGTGCTGCTACTGCTTGCTAACAATTCCTACACCAGCAGAAATAACAACGATATTAACTGCTTTGCTTGGAAGTGATTGCCACAAGCATTTAAGAGGATAATTCCAGGGATCCAATGTTATACTAAGGGTGCACTTCGGTTGAGGTCAGTTATTTTGATCGCGCTTCTCACCACAAGCAATGCTCATTTTCTAGAATGATCGTCAGTACCAAAAATAAATAAATAAGATCGAAGCTAAAGCCACAACAAACGCAACACCTGACTCTGGGTTGGTTATGAAAAGCGTTAAGAGTCACCTGTCAATCCCGGTGCACAGATGCCATTTCATAAGAATGGACAGAACCACGCCAATCTTGGAACTTTCTAGCCTGCCACAACTCTTTCTTTTAAAATAAGGAACACACACATGCACATATCCCAACTCCTGTGCCTCCCTGAGCTCGGTTGGGAAAGAAATCTTGTTAAAGAGGGTTTGAACCACAAAATAAGTCTTTCCCAAGCACAGAGGAAAAGGAGACTTGGGATGCTCGAGGTCTGGGAGCCACCTGGTTGGAGTCCTAAGAGGAAAGCGCGGTGTCCTGGCACCAGCGAGCCCGGAACCCCAGAGAGCGCGGAGCCCCTCCCTCCGCCCCGCTGCCCACCAGCCAGGCCGGCCGCACGCGCGAACACAAGCCGCGCGCGCGGTTCCCGGAGCGAAAAGGCCCGGGGCCACCCCCCATCCCAGCCCCAAGGCAGGCCCTCCGCTCCGCGCCTTACCGGACGCCTGGCCCGTGCCAGGTGGTGCAGCAAGCAGAGAGGCCGCGGCGCTACAGCCGGAGATGCTCGGCCCTGGCGCCACCCTGCCAGCCTCCCGCGAGCTCCTGGCAGCCGGCGCCAGCTCCGGCTCGCTCTGCCGGGGACCCGCCCCACACGCGCAGAGGTAGCGGAGAAAGAGGCGCGGGCCGGTGCCGGGCTGACCGACAGGCAGGCGGACCAATGGGAGGCTCGGAGGTGGCGCGGGGCGTGGCTCGGGCCTGGTTCCGCCCTCGGCTTGGTTCCTCTCGGCGGCACCTTCCTGCGCCGGGTTCCTGGGTGTTAACTGTTCAGAGGCCGCGTGCATCAGCTCACGTGCGACCCCGACGGCGGGAGGACGGACGTGCTTGGGGGAGCAGGGAAGTACTCGGCTCCATGGGCTAGCGCAGGGTGGCTTATCCCGATCACCGGCCAGGTCCGCAGGGCGTTCACGCGAGAAGACGTTGTGCGCAGGCGCGGCGCTAGGTCGGCGGGTACCAATCTCCCAGTCCGGCAGATAGGAGAAAATAATGGTGTGGGTTCTCGTGGACCGCCGGTGGAGGAGGGAAGAAGCGGACGACGCAAGAGAATGGAGAGAAGAGACCACCGAAACGCAAGCTACGTTGCTTTTTGGAGCGCCGTAATTTTTTTGATTAGTATTTATTGATGTGTATAGACCTTCAGTAAAATTCTGTACCATCGTCCATTGGTTGCTGGCCCAGTTACTGCCCTACCGGGAATCTACTAATCACTAATGCTGCCACCGTCGCCGTAAATATACAGTGTTCTTGGGAAAGTGCTACCAGAGTTCCTCTTCGAATCCTTGAAAGCAGCAAGGAACCTACACACACACACACACACACACACACACACACACACACACCTTCCCACATATGTGCCCACTCTCAGCTAGGATTTTGGAGAATATTTTTGTTTCAGAAGCCGTAATCACTAGGAATTATTCACTGTAATGGAATGTATTTACATTTAAGGAATAGAAACAGTATTTTTTTTTTAAAAAAAAAGAAGGGTAAATAGGCAACAAGGAATAAGAAAATTAAAGGTGTTGGAAATGTATAGGAAAAGTTTAAGAGAAGACAGGAAAACGAATTGTTCCCCTCAAAGCAGTTACAGGGCTCTGAAGGGTGGGGCACGTGAGGAAAGACTGCAATTAGATGACCGATGATAGGCATGGCTTCTAGAGTCACCACTGCCATAAAGAGGAAGTATAAATAAATGTGGCCTGACATAACCCTGCCTGCCAGAAACTCAAGGTGTGGTCAGCTGAATGAAGGAGCTGCAAAGTGCATGTGTCATGAATTCATCAGTGAAATTCTGTTGTCCTCCACAGTCTGCCCTGTCTTAGGATTATTTCAGGTTGAAGGCTTGCAAAGAACTGTCACAATAGAATTAATTTTGCTTGAGGTCAATAGAATCCTTATTAAATGCAGGGTCTGCTAATGTCAAGAAGACAGGCGCCCATTTGCCTGATGTACTCAGACTTGCAGATTTCCCCAAGAGATTGGTCAAATGCCTTCCAGTGAAACCTAAATGATTTGTTACTATACAAACAAGCTAGTCTTTCTGCTGTTCTCCCGCTTCCTCCTGGTCCCCCAACTCCACCCCTACATACACACACACACACCACTCACTCTCAGAAAGGGCTGGGCATGGAGTATGAAGTGGTGAACGGGAATCAGCCAGACACATCAATCACAGTGTCATAAGATGGTGATCCCGGATGAAGAGTACTGAGAGTCTGAAGAGCTGGGGTTTCTATCAATCACAGTGTCATAAGATGGTGATCCCGGATGAAGAGTACTGAGAGTCTGAAGAGCTGCGGTTTCTCACCTGTTCTGTGTACACAAACATACTGAAGAACAGTGACTTAATCCTTAGAACCCTCGTTTCTGTAGACAAGAGTTACAATGAAGGCTCTCATCCCTGAGACGGTAAAACGGTCATTGCTTTGTAACTGACAAATCCTGAAACATACCCAAGCTTTAGAATGCTCTGTACTCTTGACTTTACTGTTTAGCAGACTCCTAATCTGATCTGTTCAGTGTTGCTAGGGCCAAGAAATTCCATCCTCACATGGTACTGGGCTTGGTTCTATAGTACTTGTAGCAAACAGTGAGATAGCTTATTAATATTTGCCTTGATGACTCTGGAAGGCATGGGCTCGTGCCTTGGAAGTCAGGGGACACCCAAGGAGTCAGTTCTTTCCTTCCACAATGAGGAATTGAACTCTTCATTAGGTTTTGCATTGTTTATTTTATGTGCGCAGTCACCTCCCTAATCCTCATGAGTTAATACTTAAAAGGTGAAGATTTGTTCTATCCGGAGAGAACTAGTGTACACTGGTTCGGAACCATTGCACATCTCTGCATCTCTAGGAGTGATGCAAATAGGTGGGCAATGTTGTTTCCCATACAAACTTAACCCGGGGCTTCAGGCATACTAGACAACCATTCTGTTGCTGAACTATATCCCCAGCCTTCTTCTTACTTTTTACTCAAGACACGCTCTCACAGGCTGGCCTTGAACTCACTGTGCTGTGGCAGTCATTTTTCTAAAGGAAGGCAAAACATTCTGTCATGCAGACTAGCTACACTAGGTCCCTCTCTACAAGTGCATGTAAGCAATAAAGACCAAGAGGAACTCTTAGATAAGCCCATCTGTGTAGCACAACTCTCAGATAAACTGAGCTGCCCAGAAGAGGCTTGGGCTAACTAAGCTGCCTGGAACAAGACACTCTCCAGCCTACTGGGCTACCTGCTGGTTGTGTGGTGTACTCCAGGTCTCCTCACCTGCTGCCAACCATGCTGGTGTGGGATTTTGGCAACTCAGCTGTCTTTGAGTCATTTTGTGCCTGTGTGTAACCTCGGTAAAGCTCATTGGTTCACCAAGTTGGATTTTGTTGTATCCTTACTTGGGTCGGTCATCTGTTGTGTATCTGGAGTGAGTAGACATTGGTCTTAGTTAGGGTTTCATTGCTGTGAAGAGACCCATCACCACGGCAACTCTTACAAAGGAAAACACTTAATTGAGCCTGGCTTAGAATTCAGAGGTTTAGTCCATTACCATTGTGGTAAGAAGCATGGCAGTGTGCAGGCAGACATAGTGCGGGGACAGAGGTGAGAGTTCTACATCTTAATTCGCAGGCAGCAGAAGTGTGCCACACTGAGTATAGACGGAGCACATGAGACCTCAAAGCTTGCCTCCAAAGTGACACACTTTCAACAAGGGCACACCCACACCTACAAGGCCACACACCTACAAGACCGCAGGTCTTAATAGTGCCATTCCCTGAGGTCCAAGTTTTCAAATTCATGAGTCTATGGGGACATTCCTATTCAAACCACCACAACCTTTCTTCACATCTCCCCAGGAACAGTATCACAGCACCTTCTCTGTAGCTAGTACAGAATTTTACAAATACAAATTAAAAGGTCTGCTGTCTGTGGCAGTGGGTCAGGGCACACAGAACAAAATATTATTATTATTACTATTCTATTCATGGTATTAAAAGATCCTGTATTCTCAATTTCATCTAACAGGTGTTAAGATATAGTCTATAAAAGAATGATTATTGTGATACGAACAAGATTTTTTTTTCTACTTTTGAACAGTAACTGTTAGAAGCCAAGCCTAATCACTTTCCAAATGGTCCCTAAGAGAATGAAAGAACTTCCAAAGGAGAAGAGTCCCTAGTAAATGGAGCTAGAAGCTTACGGCCCTGACCAGAAGCATGGCTCAACTCTAAGCAGAGCGAAGATGAGGAAGGAGTCTGCTGCACATGCCCTGGGAAAGAGTCACTGGATTCCAATGTGTTTGTGTTTCTGGAAAGTGCTTTAATCCAGAGACTGTCTTTTTAAATGCTTGCTTGTTTACCTTGAAGGGAAGAGCTCACTTTGGGAGTTTGTATATTTGAGTTGTGGTGCCCTCTCTTTCACACAGACTTTTATCAGGGCACTTAGGACAACCCCTCTGTCTCGTCAGAGATAGCTGCACTTTTCCTACCTATCCCAGAGGGCATTGGCAGGAGGGATTGGGGAACACAGTGCAAGGGTGTACAAACACAAGCAGAGAATTCTCACTCAGAGCCCCTGCCTGGCATACAGGTGATGTTCACGAAATAATATTTATCTTTTGTTAGGCCGTTAATTTTTGCTGAACATTGCTTTTCAAATCTCATTTACATACTAAAATTATTTCACCAATTTAATAAGGCTATGAGGTTGGCATAAGTATTGTTGAATTTTACTTATGGGCATACTGAGGACTAGGAGGCTACTCTCTCCAAAAGGACCACTAGTAAGTGGAAAGAGGAGACAAACTAGGCTAGAAAACATTTGTTTTAGTATTTTTATGCACAAGTTGAAAACTGCTGTGTTAGAGAAACGTAACGGTCCCCACTCTAGACCCAGTGAGTCAAGAAATCCTGCAGTGTCAGCTTTGGGTGTTCTGTTCCTTTGTGCTTTGTTTCTTTGTTTTTGTGTCATTCTTCGGATGGAACCCAGGGTTCCAGGCATGCTGGGAAAGCTGCCTACTACAGCGCCTCTGCCCTGGCAGGTGAGTGGGAAGCAAGCTCAAGTTCACCATGCATCCATCGAGGAAATGGAGAAATGGTCGCTATGGACACAAGCCCTCCCTCAAGACACCCTATTATAAAACAACCGCAAAGCTTTCACTCACACGAGCCTCATCAGACTGTGTGTTGTTAGATGCATCTTCTCATACGCAGATTGTAACAAGTCGCCTGGTGTGAAATGTCTGAGGATGGGGAATATGACAGCAATGTTTGCACTCTGGGGAAAATGGAGATAAACGAAATAATATTTCAAGGTCGGTTGATAGTTTTATGAGGGATTATTATACTCAAATTTCTACTTTTGTGTTTAACTGGATATTTTATTTTGAACAGACTTTTAAAAATATAATATGTGAAGAATAAGCTCCAAGTACTGTCCTTATTCAAAGGAGGGATTATCTGAGAAAGCTCTGTGGGGAACTTGACATGCAGGCAAGCCTTGATCCTTAGATGACACCTGGTCAGCTCCATAGAATGTTATCAGTAATTCTCAAATCCAAATGTTTCAAAATATTGGTAGTTTAGGAATTTGTGACAATCACAAGATGTCACAGGGTTCTCTCTGTGGTTCTTGTTTTCCCAACATAATATAAGTAGTTATCAATTTCTCTTCAGAAATGTGAGTGCTGGGCTGCTGGGATGGCTCAAGAGGTAATGCACTTGCTGACGATCTGGGCGCACACTTGTGCTCACATATACACTCACACACACACTCACACACACACACACTCACACACACATGCACACATGCAGTAAAAAAAAAATTGAAAACTGCGAATGCATTTGTGTGGCCCAGCCCCAGACCCCAGTGTGAGTATTACATGACATGTACAATACATACCTCATATTTTTCTGAATCCAAAGGTTTCCAAATCCTCAAGCCTAAGGCCTTGTCCATTTGTATAATTTTTTAAAAGGCTATCTTTGTCCCAGTGCATGAAAGCGAGGAAAGGCAACAGGTAGTTCTTTGTACTTACTGGGATTAAATAGATTACTTATTGGGTTCATGTTTATATGCACAGGTATGATTCTCTCCTGCTGTGTGGGTCTCCAGGACTGCACTATCCCCAGACTGCTTATTATAATGCTTAAAAAGCTAAGTTTACTGAGAATGAGAAACAACTATTTTAATATTTTACATGCTTTTCTGAGCATAGAAATTTCCAACTTGTTGAGCTTTAAGATTTAGTCTTAATAACTATGCTGATAGAGGTCAGTAGTGAGGTGTTACATTTAACATCAGCTCACTGAAAGATGTAAAAGAAATTTCCAAAAGCTAGCTCAGGCTGAGCAATAGCTAGTCAGATGTGGACTTATTTAAATGAGTTTTCTATACACACCCCTCTGCATGGCTTTTATATCTACTCTGATATCTACATAAAATAACTCACATTAATGAATTGTTTCTTGTAAAGTGAATGCACTCTTGTACTCTGGTGTAGATCTACTGCCTTCCTGACCTGTTTCCTCATTGCTGTTGGAGCCTCCAATATAATGGAGAGCTCAGGAGGCAGAGACAGGAGGATTTCTGAGTTCGAGGCCAGCCTGTCTACAAAGTGAGTTCCAGGACAGCCAGGACTACACAGAGAAACCCTGTCTCGGGGAAAAAAAAAAAAAAAGAATGGAGAGCTCTCTCTCCATCTGTTTATGGCCAACTGGAATGCAATTCACCTGGTCTTGCAGGCAAAATCTAACGACACTGGGTCCAGAAAGAGGACAGAGGCTCTTCTTCCGGGAAACATGGAGTCTGAGACGTGAGCATAGGGGGGAAAAGGTGCCAAGACTCAAATCAATAGGAAGCCCAAAGGAGGAGACGGTCGTCAGGTCATTGAACAAACAGAAAGCCTGTCAGTGTGTTCAGTTTGAGTCCTGAACTGCAGGAGTTGAGCCTGCTACGGGGCAGAGCTGTGTTGCTTTTGCTCTGTTTGCCTGTGAAGTGGGAGGAGTCTAAAAGGACAGGCAGTCCATACATATCTGGTCATGGGATTTCTCTGTAAAACTCTTCAGGTTGGCAGGGTTTAGAGTGGTGTGTTGATAGGGAAGACATGAAGTAACTGGCATGCCTGTAATCCCAGCACTCAGGAGACAGAAGCTGAAACCGAAGGAAGGGGAGTTCAAAGCCAGCCTGGGCTACAGAGCAAACCCTGCTTTACCTAGAAGCAGCAGGAGTGTGTGTTTCCCAGTTACCTCAGGATGGCATACTCCCCAGCCTTTCTCAAAAACCAAGGAAAATTCTAGGGGAGGCCTTTGTATCAGTCACCATGCAAACTGAGCAGTTTCGCTGCATCCAAACATCCAGAATGTGTTTCCTTACAGAAAATCTGTAGAGTTTTCTGAGAATTCTGGGAGGTTGTTTTCTTTGCATGAACAGCGTGGATGGTTATAGGTTCCTCCTATCTGTAGCACCAGCAGATACAGTGTGCTGATCACATTTTGTGATCATCCTGCTGTGACCAGAGAGCATATTAGGAAAACCCATCCCAGACTGTGATCTTATATAAGCCTAGGTGGTTCTCTGCACCTTAGCCTTGAAGAGCTCGGAAGGACTCTGCTGTTCTATATACTGGAGATGTACAATGTAATCAACAGATTGTTATTTATGGATAGTGAATAATGTAAAATCCATTAACATGTATTACAACATATCTACATGTGATATATATATATATGTGGTGTGTGTATATATATTATACCTTCAAGGGATATTGATAGAGTGCTTGTTTAGCATGCAAATGGCCTTGGGATTCACCATCAGCACTGTGTAAACTGGGTATTGTGGTGCACATCTGTAATTGTAGCCCTCAGGAGGTAGAGGCAAGAAGACCAGAAGTTCAAAGTCATCTTAAGATAACTAGTAAGTTTGAAGCCATCTTGGGAAATGTTTTAAAAATTTCCTGTGACAAGACAAGCATGCCTGCTCTACTTCTTTGACACACTAAGAATATATTATGCCATCTTACACAAAAATCAATTAATATTCTATATTGTATTATACTATAGTAAGAATGTATTAATACACATTAAATCACACAATCTTTCTTGTTCATTCTTGTGTGTGCAGTGATCATATTTCCTAAGAGAAGGCTTGCAACAAATACAACGGATGCAAGGTCTCTCTCGGGCTGATGACTGAAGGGAAAACATACAATGTTTGCCCAGATTCTTCAAACAATGTTCTTGGCAGTTTGAGCAGCTCTCTGCATGAGTTTGTAGCAGCCCCGTCAGGTGTTGACGTTCTTAAATAACACAGTTTGGACACTTTGACATTCTAGCTTATGGGGGCAGCATGGGACCTTTTTTTTTCCCTCTTTCCTATTAAGTATTTAAGACTCTGTTGGCCAAGAAACCTGCTACAACAGCAATAGTAACTTAAGTTGAATATCTAATACATCTTCCCTCTAAGCTGTAAATGGTCGATCCTGGGATATGAGGGAAGTCAGAATCCAGCACAAAAGTGCTGACAGAGTTACCTCAGCAAGACACACTCAGACCTCACAAGAAAGCTCCTGGATGGATTGCCCTCCCAATACTTCTGCTGTGTTTTCAGACATAGTTGCCCAGGCTAGCCTGAAGCACACTATCCCCCTGCCTCAGTCTCCTGAGTATTAGGGGACAAGAGGGTGCTGTGGATACTCAGCTCCCAGTACCTTTTGATTTGAAACTTGCTGGCATTCACCAGTACTTTCTAATGTAAACTACCCTCTCATGTCCCAGTGCTCCCCCTGGCCTGGAAATTTCAGAGTTTCTCTCTATGGACAGCCATCCTCAGGATTATTTAGAGGCATTCAGAACTTCCCCAGAGACTTGTCTCAATTCCAGTGTGTTCATTTGAGACATTAGTCATTTTGGGGCCTGACTAGGCCCCAGTGAATAACAGGAAGGGCTCTGAGTGTCCAAAAGGAAGTAGAACATCCATCTACCTTCCCTTGCACTTGAACCAAAATTATACTTGCATTGCACAGAATAGGATTAAATGATTATTCCTAAAAAAAAGAACTCCACTTTGCAGAAAGGGTAGTTAGTGCACAATGCTGGAGACTGCGTGGTTGAGCAGTGTGGGTTCGTGTCACGTCAGGCCACGACACCGAGAAAGGAGAAAGTTAACGCTGCTTATTCTTTGCGTCCTCTCCTTCTCTGGGTTTCACATCCGTGAAGTGGAACCACTCACATTCAGGGTGGACCACCCTCCCTCCATCCTCTCTGGAAAGGCCTTCACCTGGATTTACATACCTCACTGTCTTCTGGTTGTTTCTAAATCTAATCAAGTTGACACGCAGAAAGAACCGTCCTAGCTGGGAGTCTTGTCTCCATGGTAGAGCACTCGCCTAATATCGACGAGGTCCTAGGTTCAGTCCTCTGTGGAAAGAAGAGTGGCGCTTAAGAGGAGCAAAGTGCTCTAGGATGTCATACGGGCAAAGGAAGTAACTGGCCTGTTAATGGAGCAGGCCATTATTATTGTTTGTAAGGTGTAATTTTTAAAAACCTGTTCCTGCCTTCGCCCGGGACCCGGACCAGGGCCAGTGCTCTGGCCCTCCCAGTTTAGCTCTGCCAAACAAGCTTCTGCCTTTCCCAGGAGCTATGCCTGCTCCAGCTCTGGCCCCTCCTGGCTTAGCTCCGAGATCGAGATTGGCTGCTGCCAGCCCCCACTCCTGGCTTGCTGTCGCTTTGTTTCTTCATTTGTTTGTTTGAGACAGAATTGCTACGTAGCCAAGCTGGTCTAGAACTCACAATCCTCCCGCCTCTAGTTCTCCCGTGTTAGAATTGTAGGTATGTACCACAAAGCCCACCTACTACTGGGTCGTCATATTGTTCAGTGGTGGCTGTGGCTGTGTCCCTGTCAGTAGAGCAGCCTGGGGATGAGGGTCTTGCAGGGTCTGCAAGTGTGATGAGCACCCAGAGGTGACGAGTTCCCTTCTTTGAGTGCTGAGATATCTTCATGGTGTATTTGACCTGAGTAAAGGATGCGTGGAATATCACCAAAGAGGGTTAGAAGAGGAAAGATTTTCCACGCTGATGAAACAGTATAAGAAACAGTTTATCCCAAGCCATTTGGAACTGCTGCAACAGGAAAGAGGGCAAAAGCTAGAAATGGTGCTGAAGAGGAGGGAAGGACAGGACAGTAAGAGGCACTGGAGGTTTTCACGAAGATGATAGAGACAGTCACTCTGGATTGCTGCGTGGGGGATGGGGGCTTATCCTAGCACCCAGTTTCCCAAGGAAGGCAGCAAAGGGGTATGAGGTTAGTGGTCAGGGCCAAAACTGCTTTCTCTTTGGCAGTTCACTATTCTGTGGCCAAAAGCTACTTACTTTTACCAATTTTTCTGACTTCAGCTCTCTGCCGTTGTGTGGCCAAAGCTGCTCACTTTCAGTAATTTTTCTCTACCTTTAACCCTTTGCTATTCTAAGACCAAAAGCCGCTGGCTTCTAGTAATTTAAGTTCCACTGATAGCAGCAGGGGAATTAGAAAAAAGAAGTTTCTCTCTGGCTCAAGGGTCCCTCTCTGGCCAGGTGAGAGCCTTGGAGTTTGTTAACCCTTTGTGGGCCAGAGAGAAAAAGAAGAGGAAGGGAGAATCCAAGCATACTCATAGGCACACACAGACACTTTGGCCAGGCCGGACCACCTGTCTTCAACAGTCCACAAGTGTTCATGCATACTTACACGTACCTACACTCGTATGTGGTGGTGAATGAGGTAAACCACTGTAACTCCCACTGAGTCGCTCACACTGCACCAGCCCAGCACACACACACACACACACACACACACACACACACACAAGCCAGCTAATTTTGATATACTTTGACTAGCTCAATGGCTGGGCATTTCTAATCCTCCACACTGCTAGCATACATTCTCCCCTCCAGTTTTCCCGAGTCAACTTGCTAAATCAATATTTCATCTCTTGTTACCCCAGACCCGATGGAGGGGTGACCACAGGGCCATTGTCCTGAATTCGTACATGGCTGGCTGCTTTCTTTCCTGTCACTCTGATCCTTTACCCTCTAAGTCAGGGTGATTCTGTCTCTCCTCTCTCTCCCAGCCCCTCACCCATAAAATATAAAAGTCCTGCCTCCGTCTTTATGTCCAGCTATTGGTCATATGGTGATTCTTTATTATCAGTTGAAGCCAGCTGGGGTTGGGACCCTTAGGTCTGGAAGTATGGCTTTTTGAGAGCTGAAATAAGACAAAGCATTAGAACCAATCCCTATCTCACCTTTTCTGTCCAAATTAAAAAAAAAAAAAACACTCAAAATTGAGCATAGCCATAATAATTATGTAAATTACAAAGTATGATATTAACATCCAGTCCATCATAATTGTCAATTAGATAAAGCACCCTATCATCTATCCTAACTTAAAGAACTTACAATTCTATACTGGAGTTATGTTCTGACTTTAACTTGTATTACCATCTATCTGAACATCATCCTTTCCATATCATCCACCTCAATGCTAAACAACTTAAGTTTGATTATGAGACTATAATTAGTCTTCAACTTGTCAGAAATCTGAGAACAAATTAAATATTACCTGAATATATAGGAAGCACAAAAACATAGCTTCCAAAATTTAACCAGATTTGCAGAAATAGCTGACTACTTGGACAGTGCTCTATTACTCAAAACGTCGGAACATCTGTCTTCAGCCTTCTGGCCCAGAATCATCTGACAGACTTTGAGATGCAGCAGGAACTATGAAGGACTAGCTTACTCTGTCTTGGCAGAGATAAAATGTCGACTATCCTGCATGAAGTGTCCTTTCTTGGACAATATTTTTTGTCTGTAGATGAATAGGGTAAGTTTTGTTTAGTGGCCAGTGGCTCTCTGACTATATCTAGAGCAACTCTATATGAAGGTTTTGATGCTCAGTTTCTTCTTTGAACCAAGAAGGGGATACTGTCAGGAGCAGACATGTCTCTAGTCAAATTATCTTTAATAATAAATTAATATTAAATGTCATATTCTGTGGATTTCTGATGTTTTTGAAGACTATATAAAGTATATCTGAATTGTTGAACCTTGACTACTCTGAGCTATTTCTATTTGAATATTGTAGAAAGCACCTTAATATAATTATATATCTACCTGGCCCTTAACTTTTGTTACTTAATCATTCTAAACAGTTTGTAGTAGCAGTTATTAGAAGGACTGGGTCTAAACCTTGTATTCGTAAATGAGTTGCACAGGCACAATGCCTATCTATGAGTAACAATATTAATTTCAAATTGTGTACCAATATAAGAAATTTGTATCAACAAAAGCCTTAAATCTGCACCAATCCATAGATTCTGTACCAATGTAAAATTATAATTTCAATGTGTATCAACTAAAAAGATTTCTACCAATGTAAGATTGTGGCTTATATAGCTTTGCTTAAGAATAAATTTAGTAGGGACTAGAGAGGTGGCTCAGCTATAAAGAGCACTGACTGCTCGTCCAGAGGACTGATAATGTGTAGGAGTCATGCAGGTGGTACTGGTTTTAAAGACATGGAGGGGTTGTGAAGAGCAGCTGAGGCTTGTCACTGAGAGGCCATGGAAGGCCATTGGTGAAGGTGCAGCCTCAGTTGCAGTTGATGGCCCAGGACTGAAGGAATCATGCAATTTGAGAATTTGAGGTTTGGCACCATGAAGAGATCCTATGAGAGGTTATGTGAAGTCTAGTTGCAGCAGAAGACCCCAGAGTATTGGAGATGCCAGTATGATGGGATGATCATCAAGAACAGCAGCAGAGCCGGGCGTGGTGGCGCATGCCTTTAATCCCAGCACCCAGGAGGCAGAGGCAGGCGAATTTCTGAGTTCAAGGCCAGCCTAGGGCTATACAGAGAAACCCTGTCTTGAAAAACAAACAAACAAAAGAACAGCAGCAGTAATGGAGTGAATCAACCTGAGCCTAGAGTCCTACAGAGGGCAGAGCTGGAGAAGTGATGCCAGCCCTTTGGAAAAGCCCGGAAGATCATGGGTAGATCCCAGATATTGAAACAAGAAGCTGTAACATTGAAGTTGCCTTGGAGACCCCAAGATGTACAAGATGCCAGAGCCATGGGCTATCTGCTGAGGAAAAGCTGCTAACAGGGAGTGGAATCAGCCCAGGAGAAAAAAGTTTGTTACAGTCAACAAAGATGAAAAAGGAGTTGGAGATCTGAAAACTGCTTTGACATCAGACTTGGAGATGCAGAGTTTGGAGTTTGCCCAGTTAGTTTCCTGTCTTGATTTGGGGATTACAGTTAAGTGATTGGATGGATCTCAGAAGAGAACTTGAACTTTGGACTTTTAACATTCTTGATACTGCTATAGACTATGGGGACTTTGGAAGTTGGAATAAATGTATTTTTTATTGTACTATGGCTAGATATGTCCCCATAGACTCATGTATTTGAACAAGCTTATAGGGGGCAGGGAGTGGAATGTCACGGTTTGAATATGCCTGGGCCAGAGAGTGGCACTGTTTGGAGGGGAGTCCTTGTTGGAGTAGGTGTGTCACTGTGGGAGTGGGCTTCAATACCCTCATCCTAGCTGTGTGGAAGGGAGTATTCTGCTAGCAGCCCTCAGAAGAAGATGTAGAGCTCTCAGCTCCTCCTGCACCATGCCTGCCTGGATGCTGCCATTTCCCATCTTGATGGTAATGGACTGAACTGCTGAACCTGTAAGCCAGCCCCCAATTAAATGTTGTCCTTATAAGAGTTGCCTTGGTCATGGTGCCTGTTCATAGCAGTAAAACCCTAACTAAACACTCTTTCAGTTACACATCTAGACCTGGCTCCTTGAGGCCAGTACTGATGCAAAGCCACTGCAACTTTTGGTAGCCATTTGTCCACAAAGGGATCTGGAAATTAATCCCCCTATCAAGATATGTATGGTGGACTTTACTGTTGGGAGCCAGCCGGACCAAGTCTTTGTACTTCCCAGAGTTCTTGGCAAATACAGTGGGGCTGGAATAAGAAAGGAACACCCTTGATTCTCCTTCTTACCACTCTCTTTCCATGCCTGCTGTTCTCCCTGTCTGCCTCCTCTCTCCTGGGCCAAGGTCAGACAGATCTCATGGCCCGCCTGACTCCCTAAGGAGGGATTGGATGGAGACCGGACTCTCTTCATTACCAGGCTGACAGGATGATCATCTATCTACAACGGGCTATCAGCATCCCGTGTGGGATGTTGGTTAGATTTCACTACTTATTTGTTAGCAAGCCTGTGCGGATGACTCACCAACTGCTCTGAAAAACAGCCCTGGGAGAGCCCAGCACACATCCCAGAGCCTTGCCAAGCTGTAATCTAATCTTCGCCTTCATTTGCTGAGTCCTTGGATGTGTTGCTTCACCTTCTGAATCCCTTTCCTCCCCTAACTCCCAGGGAAGGACAAAAGAATCGGCCCTTGTAGAATTGTCTCCCACGGTTATCTCAGAGACAATTCACTAGGATTGATAACCAAAGCGCATCTGCACATAGATTAACCTCTGGACTGAAAGACGATAACAGGAGGAATGATTAACGCCACCTCTTGACAAAATGTACCTAGATCTTAAAAGTCTGAAGTTGAAAGCAATTTAACTATGTTTATAAATGAACAAATTCACCACCTGTAGATAAATGTGTTAACACTTAACATAGAAGAACATGCCAGGCACTAAAAGAGATATACCGAGTCAATTCTCCCATTTTAGAGTTTGCAAAGTGGAAGAGCTAGGGTGTGTTCGTGAGTTACTACTATCCAAAGAGGTGTTTCGTGCTCTGGTGGAGGTTCACAGAAGCATATGAGAAATGCTCAAGGCTTGCAGGGAGAGAAAATAAAAGAAGCTGTTTTAGTCACTGTGGTGAAACAACTTACAGGCATTTGTCTTGGCTTGTGGTTTCAGAACGCCTCAGCTAGAGATAACAGGGGAGGCACAGAAGAGTTGTTTGGTGTATAGTGTTGGAAGTTGTAACAGCTGCTCACATGGGGCAGGAGGCAGAGAGTGGCTTGAGTCAGCGCTGGGCTATAACCTTCGATGGTCCAGCCACAGACTTACTGTTGTCAGTCGGTCATATCACCTACCTAAAAGTTCCATAGCCTTCCCCAAAGAGTGCTAACACGTGGGGATCTAGCACTCAGAACCTGAGCCAGAAGGGACCATTTCACCAAATTGCAACAGAACACTGCACAAAACTGTCCTTTTTACCTCCACGTTGAAAGATAGAGTTCTATGGGGAGTTTTGGTTTGCTTGGTTGGTTTGTTGTTGTTGTTGTGGTGGTGGTGGTGGTGGTTGGCATTTTGTCTATCCCTACTCTCTCTCTCTCTCTCTCTCTCTCTCTCTCTCTCTCTCTCTCTCTCTCTCTTTCCCTCTCCCTCTCTGTCTCCTTTATATTTTTATAAAACACAACAGTGGTTGTGGTTGTTGTTTGAGACAGGGTTTCTCTATATAGCCCTGGCTGTCCTGAAACTCACTCTGTAGATCAGGCTGGCCTAAAACTCACAGAGATCTGCCTGCCTCTGCTCTAGAGTGCTGGGATTAAAGGCGTGGCCACCACTGCTCAGCTGAGTTCTTTTTCATTTTTTAAGGCTTATTTTTATTTTTTTTAAATTACCTGCATGTATGCACATGGGTACAGATGCTTTTAAAGGCCCCCTGGAGCTACAGTTACAGACAGTTGTGGATCACTAGACATGGAGGTTGGGACCCAACATCGGCTCCTCTGCAAGAACAGTATGTGCAGGCCGGGCGTGGTGGCGCACACCTTTAATCCCAGCACTTGGGAGGCAGAGGCAGGTGGATTTCTGGGTTTGAGGCCAGCCTGGTCTACAAAGTGAGTTCCAGGACAGCCAGAGCTACACAGAGAAACCCTGTCTCGAAAAACCAAAAAAAAAAAAGAACAGTCCATCTCTTTAGCTCCATACCTAAGGTTCTGAAAGGTGGAAATAATTTGTGGATAAAAACTTAAATGTGGAGTCTTAGGACTTTGTGGTGGTTTGAAAATGCTTGGCCTCTAGGGAGTGCCTCTCTTGGGGGGTGTGGCCTTGGAGGAAGTGTGTCACTGTGAGAGTGGGCTTGGAGACCCTCCTTCTAGCTGCCTGGAAGCCAGCATTCTGTTATATCCTTCAGATGAAGATGTAGAGCTCTCAGCTCCTCCTGCACCATGCCTGCCTGGATGCTGCCGTGTTCCCGCCTTGATTGATAATGGACTGAACCTCTAATCCTGTAAGCCAGCCCCAATTAAACGTTGTCTTTTATAATACTTGCTCTGGTCATGGTGTCTCCTCACAGCAATGGAAATCCTAGCTAAGACAGACTTATTCCATGAGAAGGAATGTAGAGTTGGAGATTGTAAAATGACACTGGCAGGTTAAGACTCAGAAGATGGAATTGCCTGATGTGTTATTGTTGAATACTTTGGGCTCTGTTCTGTAAGCAGTGTAGTCACCAAAAAGTGTGTGTGTGTGTGTGTGTGTGTGTGTGTGTGTGTGTATGTGTGAAGATGACAGTGGTGACAGGATGAAACATAACGCTGAGGCAGTCTGGAGTGACATCAGGGATCAGATGACCACTTGAGAAGATAGAGGCAGGCTCTAGATTAGCAAAATCATAACGAGATCTAAAGGAGGAGGACAGGGATAGAAGAAGGGCAAGAGATAAGAGCTTTCCAAATGTAAGAAACATTTACTACTACTACTACTACTACTACTACTACTACTACTACTACTACACTACTACTACTATGATTTTAGTTAGGATTTGTGTGATGGATAATCTTCACTGACAACTCAGGTGGATTTAGAGTCATCTAGGAGGCTCATCACCGACTGTGAAGGTGTTTCCAGTGAGGTTTAACTGAGGACGCTGACACCTCCTGAACATTGGTATCGCCGGCCCACAGGCTGGACTACTAGATTGAATTTGAAAAAACAAAAAAACAACAACAACAAAAAGTGAGAAAGTGAGCGGGATCGCCAGTGTTGGCCTCTCTGCTTTGTCACTGCAGAGGCAGCGTCAGCAGCCACCACATATTTCCATAGCCACTCCTTACCACTGTGACAGACTTCATCCCTTCAAACTGTAAGCCACAGACCACCTCCCTGACTTACATTTCTTTCACTAGATTCTGTTGAGTTATTGTATTAAATTTTCTTGTATTTCTCCACGCAATGAGAAAAGCAGCTGAGGTAAAGCTGATCCTGAGGTGCGGGAGCACTATGGTGACAAGTTGGACCATAGGACTCGTGGGCCTTTGGAACTGTTTATGGGCGGAATGTGGAAGAGTTTGGAGCTTTGGGCAACAGAAGTATTAGAATTCTGTCAGAAGAAGAGCTTAGTGGTCCATTCTGGTGAGGGTGTGTTAAACCAAAATGTCAGAAAGGAAGATGATAAAGACTGTGTTCATGAGGTTCCAGAGAGGAAAAGGACTCTATCAGGAACTGGGATAGAGGCCATTTATGTTACATTCTGGGGGTGGGGGTGGGGTGGGGCATGTGTTCTTGCTGCTTGTGTCTTGAAAACCGGAATGAGACTGTATTTTAAGATATGACTGAGCTGGAGAGATGGCTCAGGGGTTAAGAGCACTCACTGCCCTTTTAGAAGACCTGGGTTCAATTCCTAACACCTACATGGTAGCTTAAAGCCGCCTGTAACTTCAGTTCTAGGAAATCTAATGCCCTGTTCTGGCCTCCATAGGAAAGCCAATGCCCTCTTCTGGCCTCCACCAGCACCAGGCACACATGTAGTGCATATACATGCATGCAGGCAGAACACTCTTCCACATAAAAATAAGTAAATAAGTATTTTTATTTAAAAGGCAATGGTTGTTTAGTGCTGAAAAATTTAAATCATCATAGCGTCCACGATGAGGCTTATGTATTGATTATTGCTGTTAGTTTTTTAGTGATAAAAAGCAGAAAAAGTATTTTTTAACTTGGAATTTGGCAAAGAAGGGAGCATAGGTAAGGCTGAAGTTGCAGATGTGATGAGGAGAAAGCTGGAATTGTTAAACAAATGCTTTATTAAATCGAAAAACCTTCTGCTTTTTACTCTGAGGGCATCAACCATCACTTGTTTGATCTTCTAAAAATGCAAATCAACTCAGAAGGAGAGAACCTGAGAATTCTATTGAATGGGTTCCATGCTGAGAACAAAATGGCCTGCGTAAGTGTTTTCCTAGGTGTTTATCGCAATCCATAATTATGATAAAATACTCTGTCAAAAGCAAGAAGCTAAGGCTTCATCTTGGCTTCCATTTCCCGAGGGATACATGGTGGGGAAGGCAGGAGTGAGCAGGGAGGACATGGTGGGGAAGGCAGGAGTGGGCAGGGAGGACATGGTGGGGAAGGCAGGAGTGGGCAGGGAGGACATGGTGGTGGGTGCAGGAGGCTAATGGGAGAAAGGAGGATGAAAAACTAAAAGATAACAGCCTGGAGGGTTGGCTCAGTGCCTCAGTGGATAAGAGCAGTTGTTCTTGCAAAGGAGCCAGGTTCGATTCTCAGCACCCCACATAGAGACTTACCATTTCCTGAGGCACAGGCACATGTAAGGTACACAGACATACATGCAAAGTACATACTCAAACACACAAAATAAAATCTCAAAAGAAATATCAAAAAATATTTTAAAATAAGAGAAGGGAGTTGAAAATGGGTGCAATGGAAACTTTAAGCATGGGTGATTTCTTAATTAGTGATTGATGTGAGAGGGCTCAGCCCATTGTAGGAGGTGCCATCCCTGGGCTGGAGGTTTCAGGTTCCATAAGAGAGCAGGCTGAGCAAGCCATGAGGGGCAAGCCAGTCAGCAGCACTCTTCGACGGCCTCTGCATTAGCTCAGACCTCCAGATTCCTGTCCTGTTTGGGTTCCTGTCTTGAACTTCCTTCTAAAATGAACAACAATGCTGTGCATGGTGGTGCATGCCTTTAATCCCAGCCCCCCGGGAGGCAGAGGCAGGCAGATCTCTGAGTTTGAGGCCAGCCTGGTCTACAAAGTGAGTTCCAGGACAGCCAGGGCTATACAGAGAAACCCTGTCTCAAAAAACCACACACACACACACACACACACACACACACACACACACAAAGAACAATGATCAATGATGTATAAACATAAACCTATAATAACCCCTCTCCTCCCTAACTTGTTTTTTGGTCATAGTATACCATCACAGCAATAGAAACCGTAACTAAGACACTGGGATCTGGGTTGACTTCTAAAGCTTCAGAGCCCACTCCCAGTGACATACTTCCTCTTCCTCCTCCAACACAACCATACCTCTTAATCATTCTCAAATAGTGCCATTCACAATCACATGCAGTAGTGCACACATGCACAATCACATGTACACACATGCATACATTTACAATCACATGCTGTAGTGCATACATTCACAATCACATGCCTATAGTGCATACATGCACACATTCACAAGCACATGCTGTAGCACACACACACACACACACACACACACACACACAAAATCACCCATGCTTAAAGTTTCCATTGCTACATAGCAAATTTGAGGCCATCCAGGTCTATGTACATAGTGAGACCCTGTCTCTCAACACATAGAGACTTACCATTTCCTGATAATTAAGTATTCAAATATGTATGCCTATGGGGGTCATTCTTTGTTGTTTGTTTGTTAGTTAGTTTTGGACAGGTTGCTTTTGGGTTGTTTGGAGGGGTTGGTTGTTTTTTCAAGACAGGGTTTGTGTAGCTGGCTGTCTTCGAACTTGCTCTGTAGACCAGGCTGGCCCTGAACTCACAGAGATATGTCTGTTCCTGCCTCCTGAGTGCTGAAATTAAAGGTATGTATCATCACCACCTGGCTGTGGGCAGTCATTCTTATTCAAACCACTATTGATATATGGTATAAACAAACGTAGTTTATATGTGTGAGGTAGAAGCCAATAGTATACATTCTATATATTGTAGTACAAGCCTTTCTGCATTTTTCTCTCTATGTATGTGTATCTATCTTCACACACACATATTATATGTAGATGATTATATTTTATGGCAAGGGGGTTTTCAGGTTCTTGGCCTCTCAATCAAGGAATCAAAAGTAGGGCTGAGTGTGCTGGCTCTCAGGAGGCAGATGCAGATGGACCTCTGTGAGGTCATAGCCAGCCTCGTTCATACACAGCAAGTTCTAGGCCAGTTAAGGGCACACAGTGAGACCTTTCGTCACAAAATATTGAGCCTTTTTCTAGAATTGGGGCCTGTAAAATGTTCACACAGTAAAGTAAAGCCAAAGTGTGTCTGGAAGCCTTCTTACCAGTAGGTATTTGACTCTGGTAACTGGGCTATATTTAACTTCCAAACCACAGGCTAGTCTGAGTTTACTTTGTAATTCTGCAGCCCTATAATGTCAGGGTTCTTACACAGTTAAAGAGGGGACAACTACACACAGGCACTAGAAAACCAGGTCACACCCAAAGCCATCAGCCTACTTGAAAGCAGCCAGTGTCACCAGCATCTACTGTTGCCACGCCAAACTGTTGAGTAAACTCATTCCTGGTTGATTTTTTTTCTCTTACCATGCTTTATGTGTGTTTGGGGAAGCCCACCAGCTAAGGATAACTTTTTGTATCCTCTAAGTGGAAAGAGTCCTGGGTGAGCATCTTTTCAAGCCACACAGCTCTGTTGCTTGATAACTGCAAGCTTCTGGTTCCAGAGTGTGCAGGACTCTGTCACATTAGGAGGTAAATGAAGGGAAGAGAGACAGCAGGGCTGAGCTAGAAAGGAAGTCCTTCCTTCCTGCTCTTTGTTTTTAAATCTCGAAACCACGGAACTCATAACATGATCCATCTTGACTCTTCACACTGCCTTTTTAAATACAATAAATCAAAAGAATCGTTTGTTCTCTTCCAAATGGGGGTAATGCCGGGGCGTTTATGAACAGTCTCTTGGCTTTTTATCCACCTTGTGAGCTGAGTTTGGGACAGAACTGCCACAGAGCAGCCCTTCACCAGCTGAGCACACACAGCCACCTGGAGGTGACTGCAAGGTGCCAGTGAACCAGGGCAGAAGTAAAGCAGTCACAGCTACGCTGTGTGCACAGGGATCACAGCTATGCTGTGTGCACAGGGATCACAGCTACACTGTATGCACAGGGATCACAGCTATGCTGTATGCACAGGGAAAGGCACACGTCATAATTTCACCCACGCACCAGGGTATTAAATTCCTAACTTGAAACTTAAAATGAGAGGAAGTACCACTGAGCAAGTGGCTCCTAGTTCACCTCTGGGAGTTTTTTGGTTTCTTTTTTTTTTTTTTCTCTTTATTAGATATTTTCTTCATTTACATTTCACATGTTATCCAGATATTTTCCCTTACCCTACCGCGTCCCCGCCCTGCTCCCCTACCCACCCCCTCCCACGTAATGGCCCTGGCATTCCCCTGTACTGGGGCATATAGAGTCTGTATGACTAAGGGGCCTCTCCTCCCAATGATGGCCAACTCGGCCATCTTCTTCCATATATGCAGCTAGAGACATGAGCGCAGGGGGAACTAGTTAGTTCATGTTATTCTTCCACCTATAGGGTTGAAGACCCCTTCAGCTCCTTGGGTACTTTCTCTAGCTCCTACCTTGGGAGTCCTGTGTTCCAACTAATAGCTGACTGTGAGCANAGACAGCTATATCAGGTCCCTTTCAGCATTATCTTGCTGGCATATGCTATAGTGTTTATTTTGGTGGCTGATTATGGGAGGGATCCCTGGCAGCCGCCGTCACTGGTTGGTCCATCCTTTTGATTCAGCTTCACACATGATCTCTGTAACTCCTTCAGTGTGTGCTTTGTTCTTAATTCTAAAGGAGTAAAAATTGGGCGTGGTGCCTCTTATGAGAGGCAGGTTTGATGTCTGTGAGTTCCAGGGCAACCTGGTCTAAAGCTACATAGCGAATTTGAGGCCATCCAGGTCTATGTACACAGTGAGACCCTGTCTCTCAACACACACACACACACACACACACACACACACACACACACACACACACAGAGAGAGAGAGAGAGAGAGAGAGAGAGACAGAGACAGAGAGAGACAGAGAGAGACAGAGAGACAGAGAGACAGAGAGAGAGACTGAAGGAGCTTCTGAAGCCACAGGAAGTGCTCTAGGCTACAGTCTTAGGTCTCTTTTTAAGTGTTTTAAAGTAAAAGGGGCTAGTTTCTAAGGGTATAATTTGGGTGAGTAAGAAAAGCTATTGCACATTCAATGCTTGGTGAACTGTTCTGTAGGAGCTCGGAAGATAAGAAAGTTGTGGTCAGGAGCTGGTGAGATGGCTCAGCGGGTAAGAGCACCCGACTGCTCTTCCGAAGGTGATAAGTTCAAATCCCAGCATCCACATGGTGGCTCACAACCATCCGTAACGAGATCTGGCGCCCTCTTCTGGAGTGTCTGAAGACAGCTACAGTGTACTTACATATAATAAATAAAATAAAATAAAATAAAATAAAATGAAATGAAAAGAAAAGAAAAGAAAAGAAAAAAAAAAGAGAGAGTTGTGGTCAGTGCAGACAACGGAGGCCTGGCTTATAACTTGTCAGAGGGAAGTTTAAAGAGTCTATAAGGGACAGTTGTTATTCTGAACTAAGATCTTGTGGTTCTGGTTAGCTGGAGCCAATGAATCAACTGCGATGAACAAGATACAAGAACAACTACAGCAAAGCTGGGCTTTGCTGGGATACTTGATGTTGGTTGACTGGATCGGAGAAACTTGTGATGATTAAGAAGAGACCAGCATCACTGAGATGAAATCTTCCAGGAGGTCTTTCCTGAGAACCAGCACACACAAGTTATGTTCCAGAAGCAACTAAAGTTGTACCGTGCACTGGCAGCAGGACTTGGTAGTGCAAGAGTCAACCAGGTGGTACTTTACCTTCATTATGTGGATAGGAGGTGTGTAGTAAGGGTGTGTCTGTGTTCCAGCCAGAGAAGTTAAAGGTGTGTGTTAAGGACTGAGCCACACCACATCTAAAAACAGGATTTTTTTTTTCTCTCTCTCTCTCAGAAAATAACACAATCTCAGGTATCACCGAATAATCAAATATCCTGTAACAGATCACATACTCATTTTTCTTGTTGCTCAAATCCCTCCCCCATAATGCATCTGATTTTACGCATATGCATAGATGTTTCTCCCTAAAAGTTGACTTGAGCACACAGTTCGGCCTTATTGCATATGCACCCTGTTCACTCTGGCTGGATCAACTTCTTCATTCTTTGTACCCAGGTACACTGGGAATATATTTGAATAGAATTTGCATAAATTTGATGGTTCTTAGGGGCATTCTAGTATTGTTCAGAGATGAACGGACAAGAAGCCTGCTACAGGTGGGGGTCGGGGTGAGAAGGTTGAAGTTACCCAAGCCATTGTTTAAAGAGAGTTGTGTCTTCATATTAGGAAGAGGAAAAGAAGTTAGGGTGCCAAGTGCATTATTTAGAAATGGGGGTGAGGTGGCTCAGCAGGTAAGAATACTAGTTGCTCTTGCAGAGGACCCAGATTGGTTTTCATCACACACTTAAGAGAGCTCCCAACTTCCTGTGCTCCAGGTTCAGATTATCCAATGCCCTCTTTGGACCTCTGAGTTCATCTGCATGCTTGTGGCATATGTAAATATAAAAATACCCTCAAATATACACATATGCACAAAAAATCAAGTAAATTAAGTAAGTAAGTAATTCTTTCCAAAAAGAAAGTAGACTGGGAATGAATGCAAAACCTGAAGCAAGTCAAGTCTCAGATCCAGACTATTCCTCACACTTGCCTGCCTCAAAGCCATGTGATTCTTTTCAGCTGGACTAGACAACCTTATTGGCCTCCGCTGCTCTAGTCATGAAGAGAGCTACAGATATTCCCATCTCGTTGGACTGTACACTTAAACGAATGAATGGCATGGTGGTTATGATCAACTGCATGATGGGGAATATGTTCTCTTGGCATTCATATAGCTAGAAGCACCAGCCCTCCAGTGTTTCAGAGTGTAGCTGAGTCTTCAAGATAGGGCTGTGAAGAGGTAACTGAACTACAGTGAGGTTGCTAGGGTAGGTTCTGGTCAGATATGACTGGTCTCTTTATAAAAAAAAAAAAAAAGGCGAAGTTTGGACACAGACATGGAAGACCATTTAAAGATATGAGGAGAAAGTGGTCACCGGTGAGCTGAAAGAGAAGCCTCAGAAGAAGCCGGTCCTGCAGACAGTGTGACTGGCTGTCTACACCCCTGAAATGTAAAATGATAACATTCTGATGTTTAAGCCTCCTGTCTGTGGTAGCGTGTTATGGCAGCTTACCTTGGCTAATGTTATACATCAACTTGTCTGGCCTAGCACATCTAGCTATTTGGTCAGACATTACTTAGGATTAGTCTGTAAATATGTCTTTGTGAGATTTGTATCGAATCAGTGGAATTTGAGTCAGGAAGATTCCCATATAAGTGAATCTTATCTAGTCAATTGAGGGCCAGGGTAGAATAAACCCTGACCTGCCTTGAGCAAGAGGAAACTTGCGTTTGAACTGCAACTCTTTCCTGGTCTCCAGCATGCAAGCTCACCCTACAAACTTTCATTGGTTATCAACAATAACATGTGCTATTTTCTTAAAATAAATCTCTTCCCTACTCTCTCCTCTTTTTTCTCCAATTTCCTTTCCTTTCTGTTTACTATTATTAGTATTATTAGTAGTATATATGTGTATGCATACATGCATGTGTGTGTGTGTGTGTGTGTGTGTGTGTGTGTGTGTGTGTGTGTGTGTAAGTGCATGCATGCATGCATGTGTGTGAGTGTGCACACATGAACTGGTAAATACAAGTGCATGTTATGGTGAACGTATGAGTATAAGAGGCAAGAGAGTTCCTGGGATTAAGCTCAGTCATCAGGCTTGCAGAATAAGCATTATATCTACCAAGCTATTTATCATCATCATCATCATTGTGGTCATCATCATCATGGTCATTAATGTCATTGTGGTCATCAGTCGTCTATGTCCCAGTCACCGCCACCCCCAACAACAACAACACCATTTCTCTGAGGATTTTGTACAAGGTATTTTGTTCATATCTACCCCCGCCCCTTCAAAAGCCTTCTAGATCCATCTCCTTTCTACCAACTCTGTGTCTTCTTCGTTTCTTTTTCTTAAACCCATCAAGCACACTTGGTGTGCTACTCACTCTGGGCTATCTGGCTGTCCAGTGGAGCATGGTCAATCTACCAGGGACGACACCTTTCAAGACATGACTCTCCCTCTCCCGGCATCTATTAGTTGTCAGTATCTACTTAGCTATTGGTGAGACGCTGTGACCATTTCTGCTCTCATGTTCAGATTTTGTCTGGCTTAAGCTTGTGTGGGTCTTGTACATGCCTGCCGTCCAAACTGCTACGCTTCTCTATCTAGAAAACAGCTCTGAACACGCTGCAGAACCTTTATTCTCTGCACCATGACTGGTTGTGGGTCTCTGTGTTAATGACTACATACTGAAAAGAAGCATCTCTGATGAAGGCTGCGAGATGAACTTACCTATGGGTATAGCAAGGCATTATCAGAAAATAACAGTACTAGGTTCTTGTCTGGGGCCTATGGCATGTCTAGCTACAGGTTCTTGGTCCCGGGATTGGTGCCAGACACAGGTTTCAACTTCTGAAGCAAGCTTAAATCCAATCAGAACATAGTTGGTTGCTCCTGTGGGATCCTAGCACTATTGCACCAGTAGGAATATCTCATCAGGGTAGTCAGGATTCACAGATGAACGAGGCTGGCAATAGGACAAGTGAGCGAGAAAAGGGATAAAAATAGGAAAGGAGGAAGCCAGATATATGATATAGTTCTGTACACAAAAGACCCCAAAGGCTGTGTAGCAGGAAGTCTTGTATTAAAGGCTGCTCTCGGTCTAAGGGTTTGGATCTTTTCCAAAGGTGAATACTCAACACTCAGGAACAGATGACAAAGTAAATACTCAGAGAAAATGAAAGTAAGTATTTATTAAAGCACGTAGAAGTAGAAGGTGCCCTTTGTAACAGGCAGGGTTTCCAGAGCTGGTAGTCCACCAAATGACCTGTGAATAGGTGGTTTTATAGGGACCTTGGGCTCTCTTCTCTTCCTCTTTCCCATTATTTAATCTCATTGGTCTGGATGGTCCTTGGCCTAGGTAGATAACAAAGGGGAGTGAGGTTGGCTCCAAGCTGCAAGGCTCAGGTGTTATCTCTCCTTACATAACAGCTGCTCCCTGGGAATGGTATCTCTCCCTCTGGACTTGCCCTGGACTATTCCCTGCTAACTCCACCAGAATTCAGCACTCTCAGCAAAGTAGCAGAATACAAAATTAACATACAAAATCGATAGCCTTCTTTTCTGTAAATCATAAACAGTCAAGGAAGAAATCAAAGAAACAAACCCTGTCATAACAGCCTTAAAAATACATTGAAATAAGCCGAAGCTAGTAAAAGGCATTGAAAAAGAAAGGAAGCTACAAGAAGATGGAAAGATCAATCATGCTCATTGATTGGCAAGGTTAATACTATAAGAATTGCCTTCCTACCAAAACAAATTACAGATTCAATACAATATCCATCAAAATTCCAATGCAATTCTTTATAGGAATTGAAAAAACAATATTAAATTTTATTTGAACACACAAAACACCCAGGATAGCCAAAATAAGCCTGAACAACAACAATCTGTTGAAGATGTCACCGTTCCAGGTTTCGAGTTCTACTATAGTGCTATAGTACCAACAGCATGGTACTGGGATGAGAACAGAAGCTTTACAGCACAAAAACTGGCTAGTGGAATAGAATTTAGGACACACATGTAGACCTCCACTCCTACAGCCACATGGTTTTTGACAAAGAAGGCCAACAATCCACACAGGAAAAAAAAGATCACATCTTCAACTATTGGTTCTGGACAAACCAGGTAGCTGCCTGTAGAAGAGTGAAACTTGGCCCTTGTCTCTCTCTTGTACAAAACTCAACTCCAAATCTATCAAGGACCTTATATTATTTTCTCTTCTATTGCTGTGATAAAAACACCATGACCAAGGCAACTCTCTTAGTACTTTCCTAAAATAACATGGATAAGGCAACTGATAAAAGAAAGCAGTTAATTTGGAGTATGTGGTTCCAGAAGGTTAGCTGTAGGTATGATGTGTTTTGTGCACTGTGTCTTTAAAAGATTAACCCCTTGTGTTATCCAAATGCTGATTTTTCTGCCCTCTAATCTTTGTTGTGATCCAGACATGGCATTGTAATGTTTATTCCAAATATCTCCTGAGTCAAGTTTCTATAAAAAATGATGACCATTTCTTCTGCCCTGTGTCAATAGAAGCTGTTCAGGTAATGGCTGGGCAAGAGAGAGAACCGGGCAGGACGTCTGCCAGCGAGGGGAACAGGAGAGAGAGAAGAGTAAGGGTGATTCAGCCATGAGGAGGGCAAGAAAAGATATCATAGGAGAAAACATTTGAAACCCAGATAGCAAAACCAGTACTGAAACATTAAGTATCTCAGGCATTTGACTGGGAGGCAGCCAGATTAGCTTAGAGGATCAGAATAGATCAATGGCTGACCATGTTTTGTGTTGTAAAGCTTGTCTAAATAAATCTAGTAGTCCTAGTCTCATTCATTTGGGAACTAGCAGGGGCAGGGGGTGTAGAGAAAAACTATACAACCTTTATGAGGGAGACAGAGAGAGAGAGACAGAGAGAGAGAGAGAGAGAGAGAGAGAGAGAGAGAGAGAGAGAGAGAGAAAATTGGGAATGTCTCCGAATGGCATGGGCATTTGAACCCTTCAAGTCCGTTGCCTCTGACACATCTTACAGAAGAGTTTACTTGGGTTTATAGTTCCAGAGGGCTGAAAGTCAATCATAGCAGAAGACCGTAGCATCATTGGAGGCGAGGAGGACTTGCCTGGCATACATAAAGCTCAGGGTCTGACCACCAGTACTGCATGATCAGAGTATGGTGGTACACAATTTCAAGGCCATTCTTTGCTTTGCAGCATGCTCAGGGCCAGCTTGGAAAACATGAAACACTCTATTAAAAAAAAAAAGGAATTGAAAAGATTCCTGCTATTTTTTCTGTCTGTCTCACTTATTCATTGATTCAATTCCCTTGCAAGCTTTTACTAAGAACACACTATATCCAAGGGTAAGACCAGATGTCAAATATTTCAAAACACACAAGCAGACTCATTTCAATTGTGAGGTGTTTACTGTAGCGAGGAGCTACCGCGGTGCACTGTGATAAGGGATCCTACAGAGTAGACCTTGAACTGTTTGTGTTCATTGTTGCTGGGCCAGAGGAGAGGAGTGGCAACATAGGCTTCTCCAACCCTCAGGACAGTCCTGCCAAACACTTACTGTCATCCCACTTTGGACATTAGGAAGATGAGCCTCAGAGAGCTTATATAAACTGACCAATTGTCAAGAGAAGGAGGAGAAGTAGACCTGAGCACATCTGACCCCGAAGTCCATATTCCTAGTGTGTTTATAGTCTGTTGTTTAATGGTTTCTCAAATGGCAAGCAAAGAAGTGTTCACATGACATACTCTTTACATTTTACTTAGAAGTTAGGACTCATATCTCTGAATTCTGTATCGTTTGGTTTAGTCTCAATTAACTTTCCCTACCCTTCCAAAATTTCCCAGAATTGACAGCAATAACAGCAACAGCGTGTGTACGTTCACTAAACAATTGCTATGTGATAAACACTTGCTGCCTGGTATAGTGCTCACCAAATCTTCATAGCCTGACGAGGTAGGCTGGGGTGTTGTCCCTGTTTCATAGAAGAGAAAAACTAAGGCTTCAAAAACTTAAGTTATATGCTATCCAGTGGCAAAGCTGAGATTTGGCTCCAGATCTGAATCCCAGAGCAACACACACTTCTTAACTTATCCATATATTTATCTACATTTGTTTATTTGCTTATTTATGTTTGGGTATACATGTGTCTGATTGACTTCATGGTTACCATATGCATGCAGGTACCCATAGAGGCCAGTAGAAGCACTGGATTATCTGGGACTGGAGTTAGAGGCAGTTGTGAGCTGCCTTAGTGTAGGTGTTGGGACCCAGACCTGGGTCTTCAAAACGTGTAGTAATTGCTCTTAACCTCTGTGGCATCTCTCTAGTAACAGCCCCCAGCTTCCCAGAATGTTATAAAACTAATTTTGTTGTGGTAGTTAAAGCTAGGTAGCAGCCTAAATCGCCACCACTAAGTACAGATTTTCATTAGGACACAGAGAATTCTGGAAAGTGACGGATCTTCTACATGGAAAGCCATGAGCAGGGATTTCTTCCTTCTCCTGAAGGGGATCTTGTTGTCGCAGTAGTGACTCTGAGTAGATAGTGCTAATTTGCATGCCTCCTGAGTTGTCTGAGGTTTGGAGTAGCTCTGAGGTAGGACATTTGGATTCACAACCAAGGGTACTCATACACAGCCCTTTGTAAACGCCATCTAGCTAGGGGGCTCTAGTGTTCTCTCCTACTGAAGCTATTTGTCTCAATCCTCTTCTACTGTGCCCTCAGATATCTGGAAGCTCTTGGAGGACTGACTCTCCATTGAACCATTCCTGTGGCCTCCGAAGTGACGAATCATCACTAAGGAGGAAGGAGGGATAGAAGCAGCTGTGTTTCCCTGGGGTACTCATTCCTGATGGGTGACTCTGGGGTTTTGGAATGAACTGTGAATTGGGCAGACAATAGAGGTAGCTTATTCCTTAGTAATGATCCCTGAGACTTCCGGGTTCTGGAGAAATCTAGGCACAGAGAAGGAAACAGTGCAGGCCCAAGGCTAAGAGTCTAATTGGGAGAAAGGCTAAGATTAAGCCAGGAAAAAGCCCTAGACAGAGTACTGTAGATGAAGCCTACAGCAGAGGAAACACAACTTTCAGAATGTTGAAAGATCCTGAGAAAAATGTAACAGGTCATAAGGACCCTGAAACTGGGAAAAGAGATTCCACTATTAGCAGAAAGCCTTTACATAGCTGAACATAATAGCCTGAACATTTCTTGAATCTGTGTGCGTGCCCCTACTGTTCTTTGAATGCATGTATTTGCCAACTGATATAGTTCACTGCCAAGTGTTTGAGGTTTGGTTGATGGATTGAGATACAGCTCACTGCCAAGTGTTTGTGGTAGATTTCACTTTGAACCTGTGCACCCGAGCATGAAAATCTTCCGTGTACCCATTTCTTCTGTAGAAAGAATGGATATTGTCAGATCAGAAAAATCCCCTACTCCCTCCTCCTCCTTCTCTCCCCCTTGAGGGAACATAAAAACTGGGTCCTCTTTTCCCTCGGGGTCGACTCCTCTATCCACTTCCAGGATAGATACGAGTCGTCCCCAGAGCTCTGGCTTTCCCCGAATAAAGCCTCATGTGATTTGCATCAAGCCTGGTCTTCTGTGAGTTCTTAGGGGGTTCGCCAATATCCTGTGACTTGAGTGGAGGTCTCCCTACGGGGATTCTTTCAATGTCATCTGTGTGTTAACTCTTTGCTTGTTTGCTGGAAGTTCAGGAAACTCACAACTGCAGTAGAGGGGGCTGGAACGTGCCTATCTCAGTCTGGATCTCCAGTGTGGCTCCAAGCTTCGGAGTTTAGATAACAGAATTTACCAGCCTCTCTTCAAAGTCTCACATAGGTGTCTGCCAGCAGGTCGAAGGTGAGGTTTAGTCATCCCTGCATTCTCCATCTGATATATCTTCCTGCCTTGTGCAGGCAGGTGAAGAACTCTGCAGGAGAGACAGAGGCTAGATAGCGAAGGGAGATATGGGTATGTCCTGGAAACCAGCAAGCTGTAATTTCTTGGGTACAGCGCAAGATCTCTGGGGTCTATCTTGAGCACCAAGAGCAGTGGTAATGTTAGGACAAAATGGCACACACCTGTATAATATCAGCTAATTGGGAAGCTGAAGCAAGAGGATTGTGGTGACTTCCAAGCCAAGCTGGGGCCAGCTCATAAGTTCCATGCCTATCTTTAAAAAAAAAAAAAAGCAAAAGCAAATAAAAGGAAGCGCTGTGAGCGCTGTGGTAACTTTGGACAACAGGAAGCTGTGTCCTCTGGTGGAGGGGAGGAATGTGCCTCAGGGATGTGCAAGCCCCTAGCTACTGTGGTACAGCCTTTTGGAAGGACATTACAAAGGAAAACGCTCATCACTCAAGGTTAGAATGGCGACTGAGCTTCAGGACCGCAATGTCAGGCGACTGGGCATCAGGGCCGTGACGTCATCTCTGAGAGACATAGGAACTGGGCATCAGGACCGCGATGTCAGGCGACTGGGCATCAGGGCCGTGATGTCAGGCGACTGGGCATCAGGGCCGTGATGTCATCTCCGAGAGACATGGGACACAGTGCCCACTGACGGAGAGGAAAGATCAGGACCAGGAGAGGATTGTTCCTGGAGCTGAAAAGGGATGTGGGATGGTGTTTGTTGATGACCCACGGCGCCCCGTGCTCTCCTGGGAATTTCTTTCCCTTAAACGCTTTTACTGACCTCCATTAACCTTTGACAACCTGTAGGTGTCCTCCATAGAATGAACAAATGGAGTCAAGGATCAATATTATAGATGTAATCTACGTGTTTATTCAGTAAATTTGCAAACACACAAAGAAATCAATGCAATCCAACAGATATTTGCCAGCTAGCTAACAAGTGCCCTTGTGGGAATTCACGTTTGGTTTAGAGGCGTAATTTTTTTAAAGTTTTGATTAACACACAAAACTGTTGACATTCATGGGTTACCATGTGACATTTTAATAATCTTTTTAATGCTTTTAATTACAAGAAATCTATTTTATGTTGACTTAAAACATATATACACAAATGTAAACTTGCAGTAGAAGTTTCATGAGGCAATTTTTACTTTATTAGGTAACACACATTCTGCTGTTTTCTTCTTTCTTTCTTTCTTTCTTTCTTTCTTTTTTTTTTCTTTTTTTTTTTTTCAAGACAGTTTCTCTGTGTAGCCTTGGCTGTCCTGGAGCTCACTCTGTAGACCAGGCTGGCCTCAAACTCAGAATGCCTGTCTCTGCCTCCCAAGTGCTGGGATTAAAGGCATGTGCCACCACTGCCCGGCTCTTTTCTTCTTTCTTAAGAGCTGGAGTTACCCTGTGCTGGCCATGCTGGCCAGGCTGGCTTTGAACTTCTAGGCTCAGTGATGATCCTCTCAGCCTCCTGAGTAGCTGGGACTGCAGGTGCAATGCATCATGTCCACCACAGTATCTTCTATTCTGTTCTATTTTTTTTCCTATTCATCAAGAAAACAAGCAATAGTCAGTGCTGGCAAGGAGAGAGGGGATAACAGAATCCATATGGCACTGTTGGTAGGAATGCAAATTAATGCCATTACTATGAGACTCAATACGGAGAGTCCTTTCAACACTACAATCCGACAGCAATATGACCTAGTAATATGACCATTGCTGGGATGCATCCAAAGGGTTCTAGGTCAGCACAGAGGTCTTTGTACATCATCCGTGTTTATTAAAGCACTATCACAGGGCTGGAGAGACCTGGAGAGTGAACTCAGAGACCTCTGAAGGTCCTGAGTTCAAATCCCAGCAACCACATGGTGGCTCACAACCATCTGTAATGAGATCTGATGCCCTCTTCTGGGGTGTCTGAAGACAGCTACAAGTGTTCTTACATATAATAAATAAATGAATTTTAAAAAAAGCATTATCATGATAGCCTACATTAGTTAGGAATCAGCCTACATTTCCATCAACAGTTAATGGATAACGAAAATATGGCATATATACATAATGCTTTATGTGTCTGTGTCTGTGTGAGAGTATATGACATGTGTGCAGGTGCCCACAGAGGCCAGGAGAGGGCATTAGGATTAGATCCTCTGACGCTGAAGTTACAGATGGTTGTGAACTGCCTGCTGTGGGTGCTGGGAACCAAACTCAAATCCTCCTGGAGAGCAGCAAGCATTCTTAATCGTTGAGTCATCTCTCAAGGATTCTTAATTGCTGAGTCATCTCTTAAGCTTTGTTTGTTTGTTTGTTTGTTTGTTTGTTTCAAGACAGGGTTTCTCTGTGTAGCCCTGGTTATCCTGGAACTCACTTTGTAGACCAGGCTGGCCTCGAACTCAGAAATCAGCCTTACTCTGCCTCCCAAGTGCTGGGATTAAAGGTATGCGCCACCACCACCACCATCGCTGGGCCCATCTCAAGCATTCTTAACCGCTGAGCCATCATCTCTCCCACCTCCATAGTGGAGGTTTATTCAGCCACAAGGAAGAATGAAGTGATGTCATTTCCGGGAAACTGTATGAAACTGGAGATTGTCATATTATGTTGAACAGGACACATTCAGAAATATTACATTTTATTTCTCGTCTGCTAAAGGAGGCAGATTAGGGACAGTATTGGAGAAAATGACTAAAATGACTGACAGCAGGAAACCTGGAAGGCTGGAGTGGATGTTGTCTAACAACCTGCTGATCTCTGTGCTATTCTGTGGAGCCTGCCGTCCTGAATCCTCCCAAACCCAGTTTTGTCTCTCAGTTTATAAAACTCACCCCCCCTTTTTTGTGTGTGTGGTTCCACACGGGAGAGGTTTATTGTGCAGGGATAAAAGGGGTGACGAAGGGGGTAGAAGGGCAGAGAAGAGGAAAAAGAGAGAAGGGGGAAGAGAAGAGAGAGAAGAAAAAGAGAGCGAGGAGGGGGGGTGACTTCCTAATTTATACGGAAAATGACGTCACACCATTGAGGGTGGAGACTGAGCCAAGTGGATTGTGGGATTGAAGGTCGTTGTCCTGGCTACGCAGGTCAAGGGTCACATAGTTAGGCGGGGCTTAGAGTATCCTGGTACTAACATTCCTCCCTTCTTGTTATTATAAAAAGAAGGGGCGAAAAAGAGAGGGGAGGCCAATGGTGAAGAGGGAATGGGGGTGTTGTGTCTCTTAGGCTACTTCCTGCTGTTTAGGGGCGTCGTCCCTTTTCAGGGTATATCTGGTCTTCACCATCGGAATCCGTTTGGTAGTCGTCTATGGGCAGCGGGGTAATCCTGTAACAGGAGCTGATTAACAGTTTGGTTAGAAATTTTTTGTACTTGTCGTTGAGGGAATGTAGAGACAAGATTAATAAGACAAGGAGCGAATGATAATGCCAGGAAAATGATCAGGAAAGGTGTTACTAGTGGAAGGATCCACTTCCATATGGGGTTCTCAAAGATGCCAGAACTGGATGTCTGAAGTCTCTTATGTCTGCCTATAGTTCCTGGATTTTATTTTTCACTATTCTGGATTGATTGACATAGAAACAGCATTCTCCTGTAAGGAATAGGCAAAGGCCACCTTCTTTAGCTGTCAAGAGGTCTAGTCCTCGCTGGTTTTGAAGCACCACGGCTGCCAAGGAATCCATCTGCTTTTGGATAGTAAGCACAGTTTAAATGAACAGCAGGGAAAAGATGAAAAGGCCATAACTAATCCAGTGTCTCGTCCAGCGAGGTCGGTTTGGCTAAAAGAGTGAAGTCTCATTCTCTAGGATGGGAGACAAGACGGTGGTGTTGATGCCTTCTGAAGCTTAATGGAGCATGGTCCTGTTAGGGTTGATGTGTATGAAGAGGAATTATCTTTAGGTGAGGGAATGAAGGGTTTCAAGTGAGACAGGTGTACCCAATGAGAGAGTCCCTCGAGCTTAGCAGCTGTAGTAGTTACGAGGATTACCTTAAAAGGACCCTGCCATTTTGGAGAGAGGGGTGAAGGCTGATGACCTGGAGGGGATAAAAGGACTTGGTCTCCAACATTAATAGGTAATGGACAGGAGACAGAGTGTGGTAGAGGTAGGTGATGGTCAGCAAAGTTCCATAGGAGAGAACAGAGATGAGAAAGTAATGGGGTAAGCAAATGATCTGGAAGAGGAGAGTTTTTGGGTGAGAAGCCAGGAGTTAGGACTGGATATTCATACATGAGTTCGAAAGGTGAGATGAGGAGAGGTCGCTTGGGGAGAGCTTGCAGTCTGAAAAGAGCCAGGGGCAGGAGCTTTACCCAGTCGAGATGAAGTTCCTGTG
>LR750585.1:102500-163715 GCA_902729485.2 Mus minutoides | reverse complement strand
TTTTTACTTATTCAAAGTATTCCATTTTTAATCTCATCTCCACTTATCTAAAACTCGAGAGAGTCTGTCCAGCAGCTGCAGATCACAAGTAGATGCATGATTCACTTCCCATTTGTCACACCCTGTGCCTGGAGCCAGGTGACAAAGAGGCAGAGAAGCTGTGACCTCCAGCAGAGCCTGCAGAAAAAGAAATCAGGAAACCCAGAATCTGTTCTCTTGACTCTCTTCCCACGCACGACCTGAAGGTCATCAGAGAAGGTAAAGGAAATTTTGTTTTCACGTGGAAGAGGGGGAATGAGGTGAAGCCCAGCACTACAGTGCCTGCTTGTTCTTAGGAGGGAAAAGCATGGATTTGTTTGCTGACCAAAGAAAAATAGCTGCAAAAGATAACAACAGTAGCCATTGTGAAACAAAGCTGGAGGGCCTAAGAGACCATAACCTGAATCAGGCCCAAATAGAAGCACAACACAAGGTACTTTTAATGGTACAGAAGACATGTACATGTGTGTGTGTGTGTGTGTGTATGTTTTTATTTTGGCTTTGAATCATAGCTCTGGGACCTAATGGAAGCTCAAGAGGAATCAAGGGATCCAATCCAGCTTCCTGCTTTAAGAGGAAGCCCTGCTTTATAAAAAGATGAAGACAAATAAGGAATCTCTGAAGACTTAGTCAAGTTACCCCTAGTCGTTGTCATGCACAGAGAGCGTTGGAGGAGGTGATGGGCAAAATGTAGTGAGCGCTGCTCCATGGCTTAGACATCACAGAGCCCTTTTAGGTGCACACAGCCAGGCTCAGTCACCAATGCCTCTCCTTTCTCGGGCAAAATGTCTTCTAGGTGGTTAATGTTTCTTGTTCAATAGATGATTCGTGGTTAGCTTAGGGAAGTGATGGAAAGACATCTACTTCCCCAGACTTCTGACTTCCTTGCTTCATTTGTAATTAGAAAGGAAGTATCCACATGGCTACTTCTGGACAGCACTCACAGGGGAAAGGATGCTGATCCTGTCACTGAAGGGGAAAGGTTCACCCTGGATGTGGGATGAAACCTCTCAATGTGGGGGCTACCTCAGACATGCAGGAAGGAGCTCTGGGTCATAGCAAAAAGGGGAAGATGAACAAGTTGGGACTCTGAGCCAGCTGGGCATCTATCTGCTGAAGAGCCTTGCCTCTGAGTCTTTGTAACAAACCCCCAATCACATTTTCTTCTGTTTTAGATACTGAGGTAGATACCTTCATACTTGTAGCTAAAAGCACTCCAAATTCGATACAGCTAACAGAAATATATCAGTGACCAGATATCCCCATCATGTCAAAGAGTGTTCTAGAACTAATGGAAATACATTGGATTTTGGTGAAATGCTAATGTAGTGGCTATTCGTGGTTGTCAACTTGACTATATCTGGAATGAACTACAGTTCAGAATGGAAGGGCTCACCTGTGATCCAGGTCCTGAGGCTGGAAGACACAAATTTCTGGCTTGGATCTTAGCATGGAGATCTTGAGACATAGTAGCCATGAAAAGCTTAGGCCCAAGCAAGGTACTACATGCCTTTAAGCCCAGGAGACTGAGGCAAGGAGATCTCTGAGTTCAAGGTCAGCCTGGGACAAGCAAGTCCCAGGTCCAGCGTGGTGGTTCACACTTTAATCTGGTACACATCTCCTGCTGGAGGACCACATAAGGACATTTTGGAAGAAGGAGGATTCTCTCTCCTTGCCTGCTTGTACTCACTTGCCAGCACATCTGTTGGAACCTACTTCTTCAGGATTCCGGATCATAAAGAAGACCAGCTGAAACAACTAGCCTCGTGGGACCGAGCAACTTCTAGATTCTTGGACTTCCCATCCACATAGCTGCCCATTATTGGGTTAGTTGGAGTACAGACTAAGTCAGAACAACAAATTCCCTCAATAAAGAGAGACATTCCATAAGTTCTGTGACTTTAGAGAACCCCGACTAATACAGAAGTTGGTGCCAGGTATTAGTGTGACAGGCCTGACCATGCTTTTGTTTGGAAGAATCTGAATTTGGGACTTTGGATTTGGAAAGCAGTGGAAAGCTTTTTTTTTGTTTGTTTCGTTTTGTTTTTTTGTTTGTTTGTTTGTTTTTGTTTTGAGACAGGATAGAAAGCTTTAAATGGGGCTTAATGGGCTATCCTAATAGGAATATGGAAGACTTTGTGACTGATAGTGATTTGAATTGTGTGGACCTGGCCCAAGATGTTTCAGTGGAGAATTTCAATGTGGCCTAGAGACTGTTTTTGTGGTATTTTGGTGAAGAATGTGGCTACTTGCCCTTGTCTGAAGACTCTGCCTGAGGCTAAGGTGAAGAAGCTCAGATTAATTGCATTGACACAGGAAGTCTTAGAAACACCTATCAGAAACTTTGTTCTTTGGTTAAGTCTCATGAAGAGCATTCTAAACCACCTGAGAAAGGAAAAATATAAAATATATGGTCCAAGTATTAAAGGGGCACCAGGAAGTGAAATGGAGCTGAATCTTGTGTTCAAGGATATAAAGGTAACCATGGGGCAAGATCCAGGTGTGATAGTACAAGCCTTTAATCCCAGGAAGCAAAGACAAGCAGATCTTAGAGTTCAAGACCAGCTTAGAACAGACCAAGTTCTAGGTAAAGAAAAACTTAAATCCAGGTTTGATGGCCCACATCTTTTTTTTTTTTCCTTCCCTTGTTCCGGTCAACCCCACTCGCTCTGCTCGACCCCGCTCGCTCCGGCCAGCCCCACTTGCTCCCGGCCGCCCCCCTTACGGCCCCCGCTTGTTCCAGCCAGCCCCGCTTGCTCCGATCGGCTCCGCTTGCTCCGGTTTGGCCCCACTCGCTCCGGCCCTGCTAGCTCCGGTGTCCCCGCTTGCTCCGGCCGTCCCCGTTCGGCTCCGCTCGCTCCAGACAGCCTGGCTTGCTCCAGTTGGTCTCTCCGGTCCAAGGATTCATTTCTTATTATTCTTCATAAGTACGCTGTAGCTGACTTCAGACGCACCAGAGGAGGGCGTCAGATCTTGTTAAGGGTGGTTGTAAGCCAACATGTGGTTGCTGGGATTTGAACTCATCACCTTTGGAAGAGCAGTCGGGTGCTCTAACCCCTGAGATGGCCCACATCTTTAATCCCAGTGCTTAGGAGACAGGCATGCAGATCTGTTAGTTCAAAGTCAGTATTCTGCTAGGAGTCTTCAGATGAAGATGTAGGACTCTCAGCTCCTTCTGCACCATGCCTGCCTGGGTGCTCCATGTTCCTGCCTTGATGATAATGGACTGAACCTCTGACCTGTAAACCAGCACCAATTAAATGTTGTACTTATAAGAGTTGCCTTGGTCATGGTATCTGTTCACAGTAGTAAGCATAAGCAGTATGAGATGCATTGTTATTCTTTAATGTACTTCAAAGCATCTCTAGAAGGTTTCTCATAACTTATACAAATTAAATGGCATATGAACCATTGTCATACCATGACCTTTAGGGAATAAGAATAAGAGAGTTGGCACATGTTCATTGCAGATACAAATTTTATCCAAATACATTTGATCTATGGGGTAATAAATGGATAAAGGGGGTGACTGGATAGCACTAGATGATCAGTCTACAGACACACACAGCAATGCTTTGTGATAGGCACTCATACAAGCTAACACACACACACATATATAAATAAAAATAAATATTAAAATATGATAGTCAAGACAACAAGAAGGACTGCAAGTGGAACATTCTCCCTCCTCCTACGACTTGCACAAATGATCAGCGTATCTCTGAGAGTCCTGGTGCTGAAACCCTTTCATAACTGTTTTCAGGTCCACAGATTATAGAAAGTCCCCTATCCGTAGATCTTACAAGGCCTCAAACTCAAAACCTGGTAACAGGTGAGAAGACAAGTCTTTGTTAATATTTGCTTGAAAAAAAAAACCCACAACTGCCAGTTGCTTGTTGACTTTAAAGGGTGTTGGTCTTTACGCCCTTCCAGAAGCTTGCCCACTGAACACTGGGTCCCTCTTTACTTGCTAGTTTACTTGGCCTTGTGACCACAGTCCAGCTGCATTCCAAGGCATGTCTCCAGCACCCGTGCTGTGCCAAAACATCCAAGTTTGGTGCCGTTCCTGGTTACCTGGTCTATGTGATTGCAGCAGTAAGAAGTCTTCATAGATGGGGAGAATCTGCTTTTAGTGCATGCTGCTCATTTTTACTTTGTTATGCATTTTAGGCAGGAGGGAAGTAGTCACTAGATATGGAAGGAGAAAGAAGGAAAAACACATCGTCAATGGCTTTAGGCAAGGTTATTTCTGGGAAAAAAAGGCCTTTTCATTGAGTACATACCTGGAGTTTCCTTGCCTCCTATAATTAAGTAAACTTGCCATAATGCAAGTTGTATTATCAAGTTACACTCAGAAGGTTCTTGCAAGGGAAGAGTAAAAGGAAGGAACTGATTGTTTATTCCAGTTTCTACTGACAGACCCAACTCAAGCTGTGGTCATTACATTCATTCTAGGTGAACTTCACAAATGCCCAAGATGGGAAGACCACCCAAAAATGTTCACAGCTTAGCCCAAGATGGGAAGACTACCCAACAACGTTCACACCTTAGCATCTATATAGACCATGTAGAGTTATGGTGGAATCTCAGACCACTAAGCTTTCACGGACACCTCAAAAGATTCTCTCTCTTAGATGATCATTTGGTATGTTGTCAGGTCATATGTATGACAGTGGCATTTCTTGATGACAGCTGTCTTGTGCCTTGGTGTTGCATAGGGCCATATGTACACCCTTAAGAAAGAGAAGATCCTATTTGTTCAGAGTTGCCCAACCAGTCTAAATCTTTTTGTTGGGAGCTGTTGTCCCAATATCGAACAGTGGATATGGTCACCTAGAGACCTGTCATCTACACTCAACAAAAAGTCTCTTGCCATGAATATGTTAATAGTCTTGCTTTCTCCCTTGATGAAATTAGTTCCAAACATAATGTCCACTTACTTAAGCTGTTTTTAACTTTAATTAGCTGCTGGAAAATAAGAAAACATTCTTAAGCCGGCAAAGAATTATAATAGTTGTTTTGCTTCTGTAGGATTAAATTCAAGAGTGAGGAATGCTTAAAACCAATGCTTACTCTGGTAATCGAAAGGCGCATGCTCAGGGTGAGTATGCAGAAGACTGTACAGATTTACATGAATGGGAGCCCATTTGCTAGAAGCCCTCTATCCACCAAACACTGAGCTGCTATCAGAGACTTGAGATGAGGTCCGAGGAATCTGGGGAACAGGCTCCCGTGGAATAGATGCTATGCAAATTGGCTGAGGTAAAGTCCTCCACAGGTGTCTGAAATGCATGGAGAGAGATGGATCACAGGGAAGCCTTTCAGTGAGGTCTGAGGAAGATCTGGAAGGGACAGCTAATTGGGGTGATTCCAAAGTATCTTGCCTAATCTAGGCCATGACAAATGGACAGGAAAACAGACATATTTTGAGAAGAAAGAGCTGACTGTGAGGAAAAAAAAATGTGTCTGGAGCTATGAGAAACAGAATGGAAGACATAATGTGAGCTGACCAGACAGCCAAGTGACTAGGCTAGAACACTGGTAGGCTGGACTGACTTAGTTAGGGTTTCTGTTGCTGTGATGAAACACTATGGCCAAAGCAACTTGGGGAGGAAAGGATTATACTTCCATATCACTGTTCATCACTGAAGGAAGTCAGGACAGGAACTCAAATAGGGTAGGAACCTAGAGGTAGGAGCTGATGCGAGGTGCTGCTTACTGGCTTGATCATCATGACTTGCTCTTATAGAATCCAGGACCACAAGCCCAAGGATGCCACTACCTACAAGGGGTTGGGCATCCCCTATTAACCACTAATGAAGAAAATGCCCTACAGGCTTTCCATAGCCTCATCTTATGGAGGCAGTTTTGCAATTGAGGCTCCCTGCTCTCAGATGACTCTAGCTGTGTCAAGTTGACATAAAACTTTTCAGCATCCATCCCTGATGGAAGCTCATTAAGACTCAGGAAGTTCCTAAAGGGAAAACTCTTAGTTTAAGGAAGTAAACAAGTCACAAGTTTTAGGAAGTCCCTGAAACTTACAGATTCCTAAGGTTCCTCCCTCCACAAGCCTTAAGGATATTTGAGGAGAGAGTTTTTTTCCAACCTGTGGATCTACCTGCAACTTATGGAGAGAGCTTTGAGGTTCCAGCTTTTGTGGGTCACCACCCATGTTGGGGTAAGCTTTGAGTGATAAAACTGTTTTTAAGTTGTCTATGATTCTCCACCCATACACCTTTATGTAACTTCAGTAAACATGGTAGACACAAAGAACCAAGCTGGACTTTGGTTGTGTCATTGCTCTAGTCTGTAGCTAGTTCCCATCTGGGGTCAGTAGATATCTATTCACATCTCCCCAGGGTAAATCACAGAAGACCTCTCAAGGACCAGTTGGTAGGGATCATCTCCCTCCAGCTAAATCCTACTTCTTAAAGTTGCTATAACATTCAAAGTAGTGGTAAGGGCTGAGCCTCTAATACATAAAGCCTATGGAGGACATTTCATAGTCAAGTGATAAGTGACCCGAATCTGAGTAACATTTGGGAAGGGAAGCGACTTAAATCACAAAAGAGGAAAACTTTAAAAGAAAAAAAAATAGCAAAGATTGAACAATTAAAAAATGGTTGCCCTTAAATTACGTGATATCATTATTATGTCTGTTAGAGGTGATAGTTAATTTTATGTATCAATTGGGCTGATCAAGGATGGATACCTAGAGGTCTGGTCATACTTCCTTTTTTTTTTTTTTACATTTATTCATTTATTTATTTGATGTACATGTATGAGGAGGTGGGGGAGGGAGATGGTGGAACACGTGTTGAGGTCAGCAAACAACTTGAGGGAATTGGTTCTCAGCTTCTACAGTGTGGGTTCGAGGGATCCAAGGCAAGTCACAGGGCATGACAGTGAGCACCTTTACCACCAGCACTGCCTCCAGCCACCGGGCTGGTTTGTTCATCTGGATGTTTCTATGGAGGTACTTTGGAATGACTTCAAATAGGTTGAGCTTTGAGTCCCTCAGAGTACCCTCGCTAATACTGCAGATGCTTTTCTTCAGTCAGCAGAGTCTGAATCAAACCAAGAAGCAGAGACTGACTTTCTCCAAGTAAGAAGAAATTCTACCAGCAAAAAGCCTTGATCTGAGACCACACTCAGCTCGGAGCCTCCAGCCTCTGGGTTAACCTCATGAGCCTTTGGGCTTGCCAAGCCTCAGATATGTGAACCAATTTCTTAAAATCTTTCTCTCCTTCCTCTCTCCCTTTCTCTCAACTTTAGTACTATTCTTTTTTATTATTTATTTATTAATATATCTAAGTACACTGTAGCTGTCTTCGGACACACCAGAAGAGGCTTCAGATCTCATTACAGATGGTTGTGAGCCACCATGTGGTTGCTGGGATTTGAACTCAGGACCTTCAGAAGAGCAGTCAGTGCTCTTAAACTTTGAGTCATATCTCTCTCTCTCTCTCTCTCTCTCTCTCTCTCTCTCTCTCTCTCTCCCTCTCTCTTAACCTGGCTCCCCCTTTACTTAGCTGTCTTAGTCAGGGTTTCTATTCCTGCACAAACATCATGACCAAGAAGCAAGTTGGGGAGGGAAGGGTTTATTTGGCTTACACTTCCATACTGCTGTTCATCACCAAAGGAAGTCAGGACTGGAACTCAAGCAGGTCAGATGCAGAAGCCATTCTTTACTGGCTTGCTTCCCCTGGCTTGCTCAGCCTGCTCTCTTATAGAACCCAAGACTGCCAGCCCAGAGATGGTCCCACCCACAAGGGGCCCTTGATCACTAATTGAGAAAATGCCTAACAGCTAGATCTCATGGAGGCATTTCCCCAACTGAGGCCCCTTTCTCTGTGATAACTCAGCTGTGTCAAGTTGACACAAAAACTAGCCAGTACACTTACATATAGGGTTTTGTATATGTCTGTTTGATTAAGTATGGATCGAAATTATTGAGAAAAAAAAAGTGCCTGTACTGAACATCATTCCTCACTGTTATGTAACAACCATTCACCCAGCTGGTACACTTTAGTAAGCACTATAAGTCCTTTAGAGATGACGTCAGGTATATGGGAAGTTGTGAGTACAGTATACTCAGGCAAGGGACTTGGGCATCTGTCAAGATTCTGGAACTGTCCCCTTTGATAACAGACATGACACAAGACATGACTGCAGAAACATGCCTCTATCCTGTGTCTCTGGAGAACTTTAATGAATATCCATCACTAAAGAAGCTAAGAGTCAGCCGGGCGTGGTGGTGCACGCCTTTAATCCCAGCACTTGGGAGGCAGAGGCAGGCGGATTTCTGAGTTTGAGGCCAGCCTGGTCTACAAAGTGAGTTCCAGGACAGCCAGGCTATACAGAAAAACCCTGTCTCGAAAAACCAAAAAAAAAAAAAAAAAAAAAAGAAGCTCAGAGTCTATATCAGAGTTTTAGGCCCCACTACTGGTGGTAACTAATATCTAGAAATTTCTATTCAAGGCTCACAACCATCTTGAATTTGTTTTATCTTATATAAGATGGCACTGTTTGTAAAAGTATTACAGGATCAGACCCAAGTTGAATCTGGAGCCCAGAGTTCAGGTTCACTTTCTGGTGTACCCCCTGCAGAAATGTAAGGGTGAATCCTCCCTCAGAGTCTCTTGCCTCATGATAGTTCTGGCTCTGAGAGTACAGAGCAAGCAATAGAGTGAACAATGGCCCCACGTGTCCAAGTCTTTTCAGGGTGGAAACATAGTTTTTAAATCTTATTTTTATCTTTCTTTCCCCTGGGCCTTAGGGCCAGATACCTAGATGATTCCCATAAAAATGTAATGAATGCATCAATATTTGTTTAATGACACAGTAAGGAAGGTCAAGCAAAGGTGATACGCAAATAAATACTCTAAATAATCAGTCTGCTAACACAAACTCTGCAGATAGGAGGAGTATTTGTTGCCCTAGTATGCAGAGAAAAGAGCCTGCCCTGGACAAAGGTCAGTAAAACCTCTTTTGTAGTGTGTACAAGAACGGAATACGTGTAGCCGACACCAAACTGTTTATAATTTGGAGTCAAAGTCAAGATCTTGATATTGAAACATTCATGCTACAAAATGCAAAATTGCCAAGTAGGAAACTGCTCTGCTCTTTTTAAAACAAAGGGCTCCTTTTTGAGATTCATTCTGGAAAGAAAATTAATTTTAAAGATTTATTTTATTATTTTTTAGGGATGTGTGTGTGTGTGTCTACCCGAGGTCAAGTGCCAATGAAGGTCAGATGACCCCCTGGAATTGGTTGTTGTGGCCCCCTGTGACCTTGCTGGGCATTGAACTCAGGTCCTCTACAAGAGCAGTATGAGCTCTTAACCACTAAGCTAAGTCTCTATCCCTGATAGGATTAATTAATTAATTAATTAAATGTCATGTAATACAAATATTTCCTCCTTAAAGATATATAATATCACTCTGTTGATAGATTTTGGGTTGCTAGATTACTTACATAGATGTAATTTTTGCTCCATCAAGCTTCACCCCCCCTTTTTTTTGAATTATGTGCATGTGCCCTGAATAAATACTCATTTGGAAGAGTGTATTTGTAGCTTAGAATTTGTAATAAGTAATTCACCTTTCCTTTCGTTCTAATAGTGGTTTAAATTTCTGGGTCACATAGCTAGAAGTCTCCTTCGTCTAGGGACAGGAGGAGAAGGACAGCTACTGATCCCTTCCCCTACGCTCACTCAGGTCTGTGAGGAGGAAGAGGGCAGTGGATGCCTGCCTGGCCAACAGGCCCTGGCCTGCTCAGTGGTGCACATGGTCCCTCTCACGCTCAGGTTACACTCAGTTAGGACTGAATTCACGAGAGATGAATGTGTCTCGTGGTATGCTTCTCTTACCGTAAGTGTGTGACTGTAAGACAGGTGTCAACTGAGTTTCCAGAAGCCTGCACTGAGGGGTAAACGAAAGATGGTTTGTCTCCCTTTTGCTCAGAACTGTGCCATCTTTTTTTCTTTTTAATCTGTTGGGACATGCATGGAACAATTAAAAAAAAAACCTTTTATGTTTAAAGATATAAGGGAAAAAGATATGATTTTTTTTTCTTTCTCCCTCCAGGCCCACTCACTCTGGCCCAAAGATTTATTTATTTACTTAATGTAAGCACAATGTAGCTGTCTTCAGACACACCAGAAGAGGGCATCAAATCTCATTATGGATGGTTGTGAGCCACCATGTGGTTGTTGGGATTTGAACTCAGGACCTCCAGAGGAGCAGTCAGTGCTCGTAACTGCTGAGCCATCCCTCTAGGCCCTGATCATCGTTTTTACTCTAATAGTCTTTATTATTTTAATGAAATATAAATTTAATGAATAAGAATGAAAATAATAACTCCTTTTAACAGTAAAGTGCAAATAATACATGAAAGTGTGCATTTGAACAGTTTTCTTCCTCACCCACTCTCCTGAGAGGCTCCTGTTAATGCTTTCTTTAATATCTTTTCAAGAGGAAAAGATCATGTCAGCTTTTCTTTCTTTCTTTCTTTCTTTCTTTCTTTCTTTCTTTCTTTCTTTTAAAGAAATTACTTCTTTTTATTTATGTGCATGTCTCTGTGTCTATTTATGTCATCTGTGTGCAGATGCTGGGCTGTGCCAGAAGAGGGCATTAAGGCCCCTGAAGCTGGTGTTACAGGCAGTTGTGAGACACCCAATATGGAAGAGTGGGTAGCACTTTTTTTTTTTTTTTTTAAACAGGGTTTCTCTGTGTAGCCCTGGCTGGCCTGGAATTCACTCTGTAGACCAGGCTGGCCTCGAACTCAGAAATCTGCCTGCCTCTGCCTCCCAAGTGCTGGGATTAAAGGCGTGTGCCACCACTGCCTGGCCAGGTAGCACTCTTTACACCTGAACCATCTCTCCAACCTCAACTCATTTTGCTTTAGAAAAAAAAATTGCAGGTAAGCTGACTTGCAATATAGCCAGTCTCCTGTGCACCTTGATACTTCTCACATAATGTAGCTTCACTGTTTCTTTGGTCAGTACATAGCCCTCTGACACATTCTTTTTGTAATGCACTCTAGGATTATACTGGGTAAAAGCATCCAAGAGCTGAGCTGTAATGTCGTTGATAGTGTGCTTAGCCCCTGTGCTTGAGTCGTGGGTTCAAATCAATCCTCAGTGCCAAGTGAACCAGACGTGGAGGTGGGAGGGGGACAGGGGGAGATCAGAATTTCAGAGCCATCCAGGGCTAAGAAGTGAATTCAAAGCCAGCCTGGATTACTTGAAACAGTTTCTTAAGTAAGTGAATTTAACCTTAAGTATAATAACCTGATACATTTATTTCCTTGCTGGCAGGCTTTTGCAACATTTGTTTTGCTATTATAATAAATATCCTTCAGCAAATACTTTCTTTTCTTTTCTTTTTAAAGAGTTATTTATTTTATGTATATGAGTACACTGTAGCTATCTTCAGATACACCAGAAAGGGTATCAGATCCCACCATCATGTGGTTGCTGGGAATTGAACTCAGTGCTCTTAACCACTAAGCCATCTCTCCAGCTTAATATATCTTGCCACCATCAACAACCAAGGCTAATAATTAATACAGAGGCAGAAGTTGTACACTACACAAAGTGCGCCCCACCCACTATAGATCTCATAACTTTAAGTACTTTAATAATAATTCGTGATGGACATAAAATCTTTTATTGAAGGAGTTTCTTTTACTAGTTTGCCCAGTGCACCACAGTCTTGGGTGGATAATTGTAAGAAGCACTGGTCAAAGGGCAGTCACCAGTGGGCTTCTGACAACCACTGTCCACTTCCCCTCCTAAAAGCTTGCCATCGGGAGTCTTCAGTTTTAACTAGGAAAGTGCTTCATTTCTGAAATCTAACCCTTAAGTGGTTTTAAGTCATAATCGACTGTTATCTGTGTTATAAAAAAGGAACAGAAATAACAATAAACAAACAAACAACAGCAACAACAAAAGGCTCCAAATCCCAGCGTGGGGGAAACCTGCGTGTGCAAATTGCGGCTCTCGTGGGGATGGTTGAAGGTGAATCCCTGGAAGGTGTGCAGGCCATCAATCAACAAAAGAAGTTGCTCTTTGTCCCATGGCACTTAGGACCTGTGTTGTTGGTTCCTGAAAGCTTAAGTGTTGACTGTGTCCTCCTTTTGGTTTTTTGGAGCTCTCAAGTGACCAATACTGGGGAAAGAGCTACGCTGATGTGATGGGTTTGTGCGGAGGACATTATGGAATTAAAGATGGGGTGCGCATGTGTTATCTGTTACAGGGTACCGAGAAGAATGCTGTCCTGTTGGTTTTCTCCCTCCCCATCCCTCGAGACTCTGCCCTTAGTGAACAGCTGGTCAAGGCAGGAGAGATCACTGAACCGCAAGATCCCAGTACCATTAACTAACTTTGAGCTTCTGGGGGCGGGGGAATCCACTACTCACACTGCCTTTACTTCCCTACATGTCACACAGGCAGAGTGATACCTCCGCCCACCAAAGCCAGAAGGTCAAAATCACCTAATGAGAGAGCACTTTGGGGGCAGTAAAGGCATAGGGAAACCTGCATGGGGACACAGCTGTGGCTGGCCCTCTGCTGTTGGCACTGTTGGGGACCCACAGAAAAGCACAGCTGCTGGCAGCCAGCGTAGGCAGCCAGAAACACACAGCACGAGAGTCTTTAGAGTTTGCAGAGCTGTGTACTGTATCTCCAGCAACTAGCAGGGGCAGAGTCTACAAAAGCCCCTATTGTGCACCTCTCTAATCTGCCCAATGTTTCATCTCCAAGGACAAAAAACAGCTCACTGCAGATTACGGGCTTTCTTGAAGGATAGCAGCGTTCCCAGTTAGCTGCATTCGCCAGCCATTCATCGGGATGAGTGCAGAGGGGAAAGCCAGACACCCCAGGCTCCTCACTGCTTAGCCCAGGTGAGGCGGCTCAGACCAGTTTCTGGATCCCACCTGTTCTGTTCAACCTGTGCTACAACACATGCTGCTGATCTGTAAGGATTTAATCAGGACTAACAAAAATGGCTGTGTAAGTTCAGAATTTCTTCTGGGAAACAGGACTAGTGGAGGTGTTGTGGGAGTAAGAAACTCCTCCCTCCTCTCTCCATCTGTCCTTCCCTCCTTCCTTCCCACTCTTCCTCTCTCCTTTCTTCTACCCTCTCTGCTAGCACTGGGGACCAAAGCCAGGGCCTCAGGCATGCCAGGTAAGTGTTATACCACTTAAGCTACATCCCCAATACTCTTTTAAAACCTGTCATTTACATTTATTATATGCTGACTTGATTCCTGGGCCCCGTGTTCCTTCTGGGATGTTCTTTTCCCCCCACGCCACCTCCTCTTCTAGCACAGGAGCAGCTTGTCCCTTTACAGTGAAGATCATCTCGGTGAAGCAGCAATGTAAGGAGGGCTGTGGCCTCAAGCTCTGTCAGGACAGTGCACACAGTGGGGGCTTTGTTCACCTGGATATGCTCAGTGACCGAAGATTTCTAGTCACTTAGCATGATGAATTCCAGGTCAGTCTCCACATCCTGGGGGCGGGGTGGGTAAGCATCTCCAGTAAACCCGTGAGATCACTGTTGCTCCAGTGACTAAGGACTCGGTGGGCTTCTGGAGTTCTAGGTTCTGTGCCAGCCCTGCTGTTTGGCCCGGTCCGTGACGACAGAGAGCACATTATAAGCAAGAACTCTCAGGCGTTTGGTGGATTGCTAGACACAGATAATTCAGTGGCCCTGGCAGTTCCCCGTGTCCTTAAGGGGAAGGTGTGACTTTCTCGGTTCCTGTGGCAGCGTGGGGTTTCCTAGGTCAAAGGGGACATCAACAGAAGGGCTGGGAGTCATTAACAATGGCCACCAAGCAAGAGAGGCAGGAAAGCAGAAGGAAGAAGGCCAGGAACACAGTAGAAAGCAGCTCCCTGTTCAGTTTGTATAACTCTTATATGTCAGAAACCAGGGCCATCAAAGACTCCTGCGTTGGTGGGCCATGGCATATTTGAAGCCCAGTATGTCTGTCTGTCTGTCTGTCTGTCTGTCTGTGGCCTGCATTTACTACATGTTGGAAGCAATATGACCATCCCTTTCTTACTAAGGACACTTACACAGGACAGTGGGAGGTGATGGGGGGCACATTCAGGAAGACCCTCCCAAGGACGTTCGTTTGCTATTGGTGGCCCTGACATTAATTCAGGCGGCTGGGGAGGAGCACAGAGGCCAGCCTGGGTTATTTACTTGGCTGTCTGGGGTAGGGGAGCCTCTGGCTTGGGCCTGTTTGTCTTTCCATGGTGCCTTCTGTCTGGTCAGCCCAGGTGCAGGAGGCCTTCCTTTACAGTGGGTTTTCTGAGCCTCTGCCCTTGTGCCTCTCACCGTTCTTTGTCAGCAGCCTCCGAGACACTTGCCCTTGTGATTGACAGGGAGGCGTTAGAGAATCTTCAGTCCTTGCCTGGTGGGTTTTCAGTGCCAGGGTGAGTATTGGCTTCGCCTGCTGAACATCTGGTATTAGAAGTAGGATCAGACAAACACGGGATGAATGAATCAAGCATGAAGGAGAACCTGGGCAAGGGCTCTGCCCTCACCACTTTCCTCTGTTTAGGAGTGAAAATCTTTAATGAGGGTTGGCCCAGCATTTCCTGAAATAAGACGAGAGGCAGGAAACCCAAGTTCCTCCTCTCAGACGAGTTTCTGGTTGGACACTGCATATTCAGACAGGAAGCACTTCCTGTCAGTGCAGAACTAAAGAGAAGCCATTTTGATGGGTCATTCGTCTCCCGATTTCACAGGTCTAAACAGAAAGTGAGCAGTCTATTGATTATTGATTTGATTTGCTTTTTTTTTTTTTCTTCAGTAACAGCAAAAGAAAGAATGACTTTGGGGGCTGACTTTTCTGGTGGCATCAGGACCCGTGTGTCTCTGACAAAATGAAAATGTCAACGGAGAATAAAAATAGAGCTATCAAATAATTAAGTAATTACAGCGTGCTACTTTTTTTTAAGGACAGCATGTTATCTGCGTGTCAGTATGTGACAGTCAAGATTTATAGAGAGGCTCCTTGAATTCCCAGAATCCCATGGTGGCCTAAGGCTAAGGAAGGGGAGGCTTGGGTTCTCTTGGGACTACATGTCTTGATAAAGAGTCGGCATGCACTGTGCTTGAACGCTCTGGAGTTCAACTCATACCCATGTCCTTGTGACCACTGTGCTCAGGGGACAGGGTGAGACTACGGCAGGCATCTGCAGGCTTCCAGAGAAGGGCTTTTGGTTTTAGCCTTGATTCCCCTTGTGGCTTTCAGCATACAAAGGAGCAATGCAGATTAGGTTTCCCATTTGGCAACAGAGAGAGAGGATTATAGCTAGCAAATGTCTTTAAATGTGGATACAGGGTATCATTAGAAAGAAGGGATTATTAATAGAGCACCAGCTGGGACTGGAGGCATGGCTCAGTGGTGGAGAGCTGGCTGATCATGGGCAGGAACACTGCTCCTCTTGTGTCTGTGTCCGTGGGAGGGTGTAAACTTTGTTTCCGGTCTGCAATCTCCAGTCACACTCCCTAGCACAGGCCTCTCTCCACTGGCTTCCCCTGCCCCTAGTATAATCCTGCCCAGTTGTGGGTCAGTTATAGCACTACATGTTTAGCACCTGGATGCTGCCCTTAAAATCTATCCTTACTCTGGCAGATTTCATTCAAAAGACTAAGGCTAATTTGGAAGATCTGAGCTTGCAAATCCACAGGGGCTCCGATTCCACGTAGTCATGTCTTTCTTTATTCCAGTGTCTGCTCCTAGGTTCAGGCAAGGGAAGAGACACCGCTCTGCTCCCTAGAGGAACCCTCCAACCATACCATCCATAAGTTCCTTTACATCTTCCTGTGCTATTTCTGTCCTTACCCTATTGAAATTGCATCTCACTGGGCAGTGGTGGTGCACGCCTTTAATCCCAGCACTTGGGAGGCAGAGGCAGGTGGATTTCTGAGTTTCAGGTCAGCCTGGTCTACAGAGAGAGTTCCAGGGGAGCCAGGACTACACAGAAAAAAAACCTGTCTCATAAAAACAAAACCAAGAAGAAGAGGAGGAGGAGGAGAAGGAGGAGGAGGAGGAGGAGAGGAGAAAGAGGAGGAGGAGGAGGAGGAGGAGGAGGAGGAGGAGGAGGAGAAAATTGCATTTTCATTGTTCTTTACTCTGAACCATCAACCCTCCCACCATGTACTTATGTGGTTTATATTTATCCACCTAGCTCCTAATGGATTTTCTAAGCTGGCCCTTTGCATAGCAGGGTCCTGACTGGGAGTCCAAACTCTAGCTCTTACTCTGCCACCAACTGGGATAATAGGATACGTTGTTTCCTTGGTTTGGTGTCTAAATTAACTGGGATAACTAATGTAGTATTTATGTATTTATGTGAAAGTATTTGTGAATGTTTTTGTTTTATATATTTTTTAAAGATTTATTTTATGTATATGAGTACACTATAGCTGTCAGACACACCAGAAGAGGGCGTCAGATCCCATTACAGAGCCACCATGTGGTTTGCTGGGATTTGAACTCAGGACCTCTGGAAGAGCAGTCAGTGAGCCATCTCTGAGCCATCTCCCCAGCCCTGTTCATGAATGTTACCTGATAGCATAACAGCCTCTCGAATGTGAACAGACTGCTTCTCTCTCAACCCTGCGGTACTGGCTAGTTTTGTGTCAACTTGACACAGCTGGAGTTATCACAGAGAAAGGAGCTTCAGTTGGGGAAATGCCTCCACAAGATCCAGCTTTAAGACATTTTCTCAATTAGTGATCAAGCAGGGAGGTCCCCTTGTGGGTGGTGTCATCTCTGGGCTGGTAGTCTTGGTTCTATAAGAGAGCAAGCTGACCAAGCCATGGAAGCAAGCCAGTAAAGAACATCCCTCCATGGCCTCTGCATCAGCGCCTGCTTCCTGACCTGCTTGAGTTCCAGTCCTGACTTCCTTGATAATGAACAGCAGTATGGAAGTGTAAGCTGAATAAACCCTTTCCTCCCCAACCACTTCTTGGTCATGATGTTTGTGCAGGTATAGAAACCCTCACTAAGACACCTGCCCTTTCTAGATCTTTTACCCTCCTTATCCCACACAGGGCCAGACAATAAATATTTATTGATGTGAAGATTCATGCACACGCGGCGGCAAAGTTCAGGGAAGGAGAACCGATGCGGAGGGAGGCTCTGAAAGGCTGCGGTAGCAGAAGAAGCCTCGTTATTCGGTTTCTAACTAATCCATGATTTAAGCTGTTGAATGTTTGAATTGAGCCTTTCAGGATATTTGGCGTTTGTTGAACAGGAACCGGTGTTAGCAGTTAAAATACCTGTTAGTGCGACAGTCAGTCACAACGAATTTGCTTGCAATAGGGACAAAGTCCAGTCTTTAGATTAAATGCTTCTTTTAGATTAAATGCTGCTCTAACAGGATTATGTTGAGGAGAGGAGGCCAGAGCCCTGAAGCCTTAGCTGGGATGATTGCGCCATCTACTGGCTTCGGTGGGAAATGACGCCCGGCAACGCGTGTCTTGGCAAGGGTCAAGTCTTCAGAATTGCAGTTCTTTCTGGAGAAAGTGTGCATGAGACCGGACAGGAGGAATAAGTTAAGGGTCAGGACCAGCAAGCAGCAGGCGGGAGGCACCTCGACACTGTGGTACAGCATCTTGGATGGGCGAACGACAACCTTGTGGGTGTCGTTGGAGGGCAGTTCCCTCCCCCACCTCACCACCCCGTACTCGCGGATCCTCTCTTCTTTTGTCCCATTTTTCTGTTCTCTGCTGGCTCCAAAGAGAAACCAGAGGACCTTTTGGTTACTCTTTTTTTTTTTTTTTTGTATATAAGGATACCAGGGCCGGGAAAATCTCGCTGACTCACCACATTTGGAGGCCAATCCCGATCAGCTGGAACAGCGTGCCTCCTGAGGGACCCAGGACCAGCCTCCTACCCCATAACAGCGGTTCCTCACGTGACAGTCACCCCAGGAGCCAGGTAAGGTGACCCGAAGCTGGGAAGTCCAGACTGAGCATTAGTGCAGGTGCCCAGTTCTCACATCCATCCTTGCTCTGGCCACTGGCACCGGAGGGAATAGAATCACAAGAATTTTGCTCTCTTGTGATATTTCCTTTGGAAAGATGGAATAGAGCAGCAACAACTGATCTGGAAGCCATTTATTACTTTTTTTTTTCCTATTAGTAAACTATATCAATCAGTCAATAGATGGTCAATTGTAGATCGCTGTGTTTTTGCGGAGAGTTTTAGTGTAGGAAAGCCTGAGGGGAAATAAAGATGCTTCAGACTAAAGAGTTCACTTGCTTGGTCAGCACACAGGGAATTGTCAGGGCCGATGAAAAGCAGGTAGACTGTAGCCTGCTGTGTTGGTACCCAACTATGACCCTCAGCTCCTGAGTGAGGGTGGGCCAGAAGGATTGCAAGTTCCAGGGCAGTTTGGAAGTTAAAATGTTTTCTTGTTTGTTTGTTTGTTTTGATTTTGTTTTTATGAAAAAAAAGGAGTGGCCGGTTCCGAATTTTGAATTCCATTGCTGCTTGTCTTTGGCTGAGTTGTTTGATATTATCCTAAACTCTAGGAATTTTTTTTTCCTAAAAGGAATATAATGAAAACTACCTGTTTCATTAAGAAAATGTGAGATGAAATGAAATATGATAAAAAAATTTTTCGATTTGAGCTGGTGGGGCTGGATTTAGCTAATGAAGAAGTTAGTTAAAGTAGAAACACTTCCCGACTTCCCCTGAAATACAGCTGTCCTACTAATTCAGGACAGGGCCTTTTCTTTGAATTTTAATCTACTAGTTGGCTCTTTGAGTTGTTTTCTTAGGCAAGCCGCACGTGTAATGTCACTTTTAGCTTTGGTTTGTTTTACTCTAGCAAGAATGTAAAGGCCCTTGTGAAATTATCCTCAACCTCGTTTTGAAATAACGATTTTTCTCAAATATTCTCTAACCGCACAGCAATCTATGAGCCACTTCCCACTGTGAAGTCATTCCCCAATATCTAACTTTGCTCTCAGAGAAATGACATCCTTTCCTCGTACAGATGTTTGATCCTTCATGAGGCAAGTAGGCTAATTAACTTCTCAGCTGCAGTAGCGGGTAGAGCTGTGAACGGCTTCTTGAGACCCGTGCTCTTACCGTGGAGTGGAGCAGTCAAAGTGTGAGTACGTGTCGCCACTGCTGTGGGTGGCAGAGTTTGCACAGGGCTCAGAGAATCACAGTTAACCTTCAGCCTGAATTATACAGGGGTCGGCCTACGCAGCTCTTCTTGCCAGCCGGTTAAGTGCCTGACCTGTTTTGCCCCATATACTGCTGGCAGTTATGCATATTATTTCCATAGCTAATGAGATCAGAGTTCAAAGGATAGTTTGCAATTCATCTATTCTTTCCTCTTCAGTTTTCAGATGAGGAAAACCAAAACTGTTTGTAATCTGGGTCTTTATAATATGCCTCGTGCCTTCATTACTCGAAGGGATGGTCTTGAGCTAATATTTAAGCCTGAGGGATCTGTGTTTGTAAAGGTCTCCGGGTGTTACAATACAGCTTGAAAAGCTTCCAGTACCCCTGATCCGTGGCCTTTCTCTAGAACCAGGTAGGACCATAACATGCCCATGGCTTTGGGGAATAGTAAAAACCCTGAACCAGGGCACAGCTCTAGAAGTGGATAGATGCATTAAGAGGTATGTAAAGGGATCAAACAAGGGTCTGTCAGACTTCTGCCTGCAGCTTGAGATCCCCAGGCCCCCCTCCTCTTCCTCATCTTCCTCTTCCTCCTCCTCCTCTGCCCCCTAGCCTGGGTCTACATTAAGCACAATAGGAAAGCCTACCTCTAGCAGGAAATGACTGTTTAGAGCCAAGTGACCAGGACTCCATTCTGTATCCATCCGTAGTTGGTTCACCCTGCTCCCTGCCCCCCCACCCCCCAGGCAGCCTGTGTTGCCACAGGCGGAGACTTCCTCAGTTCTTTGTCCTGATAGGAATGGGTATAAAACTCACAGCTAGGGCTGGTGAGATGGCTCAATGGGTAAGAGCACCCGACTGCTCTTCCGAAGTTGATGAGTTCAAATCCCAGCAACCACATGGTGGCTTACAACCACTCGTAATGAGATCTGACACCCTCCTCTGGTGCGTCTGAAGTCAGCTACAGCGTACTTAAGAAGAATAATGAGAAATGAATCCTTGGACTGGAGAGACCAACCGGAGCAAGAGGGGCCGGCCGGAGCGAGCGGAGCCGAACCCCAGGGAGAGAATGGGGACGGCTGGAGCGAGCAGGGTCGAGCGGAGCAAGCGGGGTTGACCGGAACAAAGGGGGAAAAAAAGACACACAAGTGTCTAGAGAGCTGCCTCTCAGGCCTAAAAAAAAAAAAAAAAAAAAGCTCACAGCTGTTGGAAGGAAGCTGGAGGTGCTGAGGGCGTGTGCAGGTCTCATAGGATGCTGCTGGTACTGGAGAGGGTTGAGACCTATTTAACTCCAAGTTTCCTTTATTGGAAATAAAGTTTCCTTTATTCCTTATTTTCATTTTTTCGAGACAAAGTATTCTTCTAAAGCCTAGAGCTCTCTTGAACATGTGGCCTTTCTGCTTTTCCTATTTGAAAGCTTTGAGTGCACCGGGCCCCACCACGCCACCTGCTTTATTCTTTTCATTTGTTTTACCTCGTTTTATTTTGAGACAGAGACTCTCCATATAGCCCAGGTTGGTGTCCTGGAACTCATTATCCTTGCTCAAGCTCTCCTCCTGCCTCTGCTTCCTAGCATTCTGTGAATGCTAGGATTACAGATGTTGTTTTTGCTTTTAAAAATTTTTTTTAAAGGAAAAATTTCCCCCTTTCCCTTCTTCCTCTTGCTTGGCCCGGCTCACTCCAGGTCCTGCTCGCTCCAGCCCATAGGGTTTATCTGTTTCTCATTACGGATGGTTGTGAGCCACCGTGTGGTTGCTGGGATTTGAACTCATGGCCTCCGGAAAAGCAGTCAATTCTGGTCCAGCAATTCTGCAGTGGGCTGGGAGCCTGACAAGTCCTAGGGATGCTGAAATAGAAGGCTCCCTTAATAATGTGGAGTTCACTTTCAAGTTTGCATTTAAGGTTAAGATGAGCTCTGGAAAGCAGCCTGTCAGCTGACCAGAGATGACAGCCTTGCTCTTGTGAGGGGAAGCCGAAACTCTGGAGAGGGTTTGCTAGAACAAGCAGTAAGTCAGAGAAGGAAGCCATGTGAGAGTCTCTAACCATGGGTCCTGGATCTTCCAGGAGAAGCCACTCAAGGCTCCTTCACTTTGCCCTGCTTGCAAATGTTTTATTGTCGGACAAAAGACCCTCATTCACAAAGACCACAGGGACCGAGTTCAATGCAAACTGCAAGAGTTTTTTTTTTTTTAATTGATCCAACGTGTTGCGCCCCCCCCCCCCCCCCCCCAGCATGCAGGCAAGAGGAGAGACCCCGAACGAACAAAGAACACACTTTTTATACCTTGTAAGGGGCAGATGTAGGCAACAGGGTAGCTGGCTTATTCTAATTGGTGTAGCAAGTAACCCTTTCAGGCATTGGTTGGTTTACATAGGGTGACCACCTAGTCCCTCACTCTGCCTGCCCTTATGGTTTTGTTTTGTTTTTCAGCACTGTTTAGTCGGCCAGCCTCCTTATCTGGCTCTGCACTTGGCCTGCTAGTATAGTTTGAAAAGTCCCTTCAGGGCGGGAAGGGGCTGGGTGGTCTTGAATTTATTTTGGATTCTACACTATGACTTTGAATTCTAGTCCTGCCTATTAGGAGCAGGCTTGGTGCTTGGTGTCTGAAGCTGGGGGGAAAGCTCCCTTCCCTGGCTAGCTTCCTTTGTGGCTCTGTTAATCCTGCAAAAGAAGTTGAGCATAAGAAACAAGGAGCAGCTTGTTTTCTTGCCAAATGGAGAGTAGCTCCAGGCGTGATTTAGTTTGCCACGGAATGCAGACGCCAGCTGCCTTACAATGAGACTCATGGCCTTCTCAGCCTATCACAGCCCCAGCCTCAGCCTATCAGACGTGAGCTTTTTAAAGCAATGGTAGCTGTCCTCAGGTATCTGTCAAACTCTGATCCAGAGAATTTCACCCAAGGAGTAGCAGGTTCTATTTGAACATCTCATGGCCTGAGGGGAACCCTGGAAGCAACTACACACTTCCTTTTGTGGTGACTGTCTTCTGTTTTGCTTCAGTATGAGTTTACAAGTCCTTTATTCTGGAAGAGGACAGACATTCAATGCTGTGATCTCTTTCATTGTATGAAGGTGGTTCTAAAGTGTGGTTCCCAGGCCAACTGTAGTTCAGTACCTCCTGGGAGATTACTGGAAATACAGGTTAGTTGGTTCTCTGCCTGATACAGTGTGCAGAATCAGAAACTCTGAGGATGAGGCCTGGAGAGTGTGTGTGTGTTTTAATATGCTTGCCCCAGTGGTTCTGACGCATGCTCAAGTGTGAGAACCACTGGACAGTGTGAAATCCCAGGGGGGTGCCTTCAGTTCAACAGAGGGACTCACAGTCAGTGAAGTGACTGATGTGAAGAAAGACTGACATGTGCATGTGGGGGGGGCATATGTGCAAGTGTACATGTGTGGGTGATGCAAAGGGAGACTACTCTGTGTGTGTGTGTGTGTGTGTGTGTGTGTGTGTGTGTGTGTGTGTGCAATATATCCATTGCATTGCTCATGCATATGTATCCAGGGCTGACAATTTGGAATTAGACAACCCCTCTGAGAATACATCTCTGGAGGAAATGGCTTCTCTCTTTGTTGCCATTGGGCACCTACCTGTAGGTACAAGATGCATTTTCATGACTTCCTAGTGCCTTCTGACCAAGAAAATGTGCTCGAAAACAAAGATAGCAGAGAAAAATGAATCCCCACCCACCTCTACGGCCAATGGAACCAGCTGTTCCGATGCATGGCTGCCGAAGAGGGCTGGGATCTGTCAGGTGGGGATGTGTTCCAGGTTGCTCTGGGCTCCTTGACTTCAGGAAACTCCTCAGCCCCAGGCAAACCAAGACAGGTGTCTGGTCACTGGTCACTGGTCACTCTTGTTCAGTGATTGGCTATTTGGTTGTGTGGCCCACTTAAAAAAAATGGTTGATGCTAAGGCCACTTCCAGAGATGTTGACAACCTTGACCTAGGGTTTTAAAAATGCTGTAGGTGATTCTGATATCTCCAGAGATGAGAACCACCTGTAGACACTTGTGGGTCTCCTCTGTTAAAACTGCAGAACACTCAAAGGCAATAGCCACTACAGAAGCACCGAGCCTCACACCATATTCAAACAAGTAGCTCATAACACATGCCTGGAGTTGAGGGTGGAGGTTCATAGCTCTGATTCTGGCACTCGGAAAGCAGAGACAGGAGGATTGCTGGGAGTTTGAGGTCAGCCTCTGCTCCCCTCGGTCTGTCTCGCTGAGCTTCTGACCTTGTCCTGTGGCTCCTAGTTCCTCAGCACGTTGGAAGGCTCCCACTGTCTTTGCGTTCTTCCCCAGTGCAGCGAGCAAAGAGGCTGATTGACAGCTATACTTCAGATGACTGGCTGGGGCTCGCCTCATGATTTTCTTTCGCTTTTGTCTTTCTTTTTAGTTTCATGGAACAAACGTGGAGAATCCCAAACCAGCCCCTCCCCACCCCTACTTCCCAGTCCAAGAAGAGAAGGACACCACTGCTATCCTTCTTTTCCAAGGTCAGACATGACGTCCCTTCCCACTATGTAAGATGGGAGAGCCTGCTATCTCTGTAGTTAGCCCTGCTCTGTCTGGGTTCCTTCTGGAAGCCGTGTGATGACAGTTTTGTCAGCAGGGCTAAGAGGATGATTGTGAGAAGATGAGAAGCCTGCTGCTAACTCAAATATTTAAAAACAACAACAACAACAACAACAACAACAAAACAAGAACTGTGATAAATACTCAGAAATAGCAACGATACTGGAGAGTTACAGTATCTCGTGTACTGTGCTGAGCAAGCTGCTGGATCTGGACCCTGCATCCATACCTGCTTCCCATTCTCTCTCTCTCTCTCTCTCTCTCTCTCTCTCTGTGTGTGTGTGTGCACTCCCATGTGTGTGCACGTGTGTGTGCATGTGTCCATTCCAGTGTGAATACAGATGCTCTCAAGTCATGGTGCACACATGGAGGTCAGAAAGACAACCTTTAATGTCTGTCCCATCTTCCACCTCTTCTGACCTTCCACCTCCTCTGAGACAGGGGTTCTCTTCTCTTGGGATCCCTCCTCCTCCCCCACATCTTGCCACAAGGTAACTAGGATTATAGACAAGTGATATTGTGCCTGTCTTTATGTGGGGCTCAAATTTAGCTCCCCATGCGTGCATGGGAAATGCTTTACCCACAGAACCTTCATCTGATGCCTTCATCACTGAGCCTTGTCCCCTTGGTGGGATCCTTCATCATCTGGGGTCTGACTCTGATATGGTTTGCCTTGTTCTGTGTTCTGAAGAACAGCAGAGCCCTGTTGGCATGGGTGCCCATGGCTCACCAGGGAGGCAGCTCATCTGCTCAGTGCAAAGGTGGCCCATATCTTGATCTAGTTTAGTTTTGGAAGTGTAGGATTTTCCATAAAAGCACAGTATTTCCCCATTGTGCTATTATTATTATTATTATTATTATTATTATTATTATTATTATTATTTCTTCTTCTTCTTCTTCTTCCTCTTCCTCTTCTCCTTCTCCTTCTCCTTCTCCTTCTCCTTCCTCTGCCTCCTCTTCTTCATTGCTCAGATGCATGAATTCAAAAATTGGAGCAACCATCAAATGTCCTGGGATGTTTGTAGTCATATAACTGATATTTGTTGAGATGTTGCAATTGACTCACATGTTAGTGAAGGGTGGCGGAAGGTGACTATTGAGAGAGGTCTCTTAGAACTTGTCACACTGCAGAATGGAGATGCAGGGACACTTGCCTGACTGCAGAAGTATCAAGAGAGAATTAGAAGAGATGAATTGGATAAATCAGGTATCCTGCAAACATGCCTTTAGTTTTATTTAGCTAAGAGGACAGCAGAGGAATGAGGATGGATTGGAAGAGGAAGAGGGGATAGGGAACTCTTCAGATAGGAGAAATTACAGAGCAGCATATACTAGGTCTCAAGGACAGCCCCCTTTCCTCTAAACATTTGTCACACCGTTCACTGCTCTCTCTCTCTCTGTCTCTGTCTCTCTCTCTCTGTGTGAGTGTGTGTAAGGGCATGCCAGATGTCAGTATCTCCCCAGTTACCCTGCACTCTTACTGGACTGGAGTTCATTGGTTCCACTAGGCTATCTGGCCAGTTAACTTTAAAGTTCTTTCTTTCTTTGTCTTCCCAGTGCTGAGGTTTGATTTCCATGATGCCACTTTATGTGGGTGCTGAGAGTTTGAGCTCAGGTCTCCATGCTTGGCAAGCAAGCACGTTAGCAACTGAGGCATCTTACCAGCCTCTGAATTAATGCACTTTTGACCACCCAGGTCTCTTGGAAACTGAGGTTGCAGAAGCGGGAGCTTTTGAAGAACGTGCTTATCGTCTTGGCAGAAAGAGCTCGGGATCCTAATGCTAAAAAGCGCCATCTAGCAATGAGAGGCCTGGGTACCCTGGCCCAGGAAGCTCCTGACAAGGTAGGGGGAGGTAGAGTTCAGAAAGCCTTCCCAAGATGCTGGCCCTTATGGTGTGGCTAACAAGCCACATAAACCACCCAACAGCAGTATCTGTGCTCAGGGGCCTGGGTATAGACCTGGATCAGTTGCTCATGATCTTGCAAGGCTGCAAACCACTGTTCACCAGACTGTGCCTTCCAGAAATTTGGGGTTCTTTTCCAAGAAAGTCTTTTTGGAGAACTGGCTCTTCTAATGGTAGGACTGAGGTTTCTCTTTCCTTGCTGTCTGTCTGCTGGGGGCCATCCCTCCCACTTCCCCACCTGGATTCCCAGGATACACACTCTCAAAACATGTTAACTTGTTTCTTCTAGGTGTCTCTCACTCCTGTCTGCTCTACTGGAGTCTTATATAACATTGTAGCTTAGCAACCAGGAGAGACATCTGGTTACTTCTGTAGCATCAGCTAGAAGCAAGCCACTGGTTTCTTTTGCACAAGAGAGGAACAAATTATATAAGGGCGTGACTTATCAAGGTCATCATGGGCTGGCGTGCCTCAGCTCTGTCAGCCTTGGGAGACGGCTACAGTAGTGCCGAATCACGTAGATATCACTCTGAGAGTTTAAACAATCTTCTCATAATTCTTGTTTAGTGAGAGACATTTTTCATGCCCCTTCCTCAGCACCTGTGCACATTGATGCCATCTTGTGCCCCCCTACCATTAAAAAGAGCACCTAGTACCCCGAAGGTCCCTAGAACAGACTTCCTCTTGCCCATCCTCTGCTCTTGAAGAACCTCCGGCTCCTTTGTCCAGAGACCCTCACTCCTGTTTGTCCTTTTCTGCTCTTCTAAGACCAAGCTGGGCTCCTGGCCTGGATTAGTAGAAGCATTTGTATTTGGCTAAGTTGGTGTAAGAGTCAGAAGAAAGTGTGTGTATTACATATACATTATATGTTTTATTATACATTATACATACGAATTGCATGAACACAGAGAGAACCGCTGTGAGAAGGAGGGGGGGCAGTGTGAGAAGTAGTGGGGGAAGGAAGGGAGGATATCAGGGGATGAATATGAGCGAAAGACAATGATATATATGTCAATAAGCCATAAAAGGTAACTTGGGCTATTGGAAGATTAGGGGTGATGGTGTGTATGTGTGTGTGTGTGTGTGTGTGTGTGTGTGTGCATATGTGTGAGTGTGTGTGTGATTCTAATGCTCTTCCAACCTTGGTAGCAGGTGAGAAAATATAAGAAAGTTATGCTTGACCTCCTGGTACGTGGGCTGTATGATCCCGTGAGTTCTGAAGTTATCCACGAGAGTGTGAAGACTCTGACCATCATGCTGGGCAAGATCCAGGGCCAAGGGCTGGGCTCCTTCTTCATAGACATCACCCTTCAGGCCCGGATCTTACTGGATGATGTAAGTGAGAAGGGGTAAGCATATGATCTTGGGCTTTGACATAGTCCTGGGTTAGAAATGAGAACCAAGAGCTTCAGAACGCTGGAGCATCCCTTAAACTCTGGTAGAGGCTCTGGTGTTTAGAGGTTTGCCTGGTCTAGACAGTGAGCTCCAGGACAGCCAGGACTATATAAAGAGCCTGTCTCAAAACACAGGAACAAAAACGAAATGAGAACCGTGGGTAGTGTGTTTCTCAGAAACAAGGTCTATATTAGTCACTAATTTATGAATACATTTTATTGAGAAGAGTTATGAGAAGTTATTGGTGGGGGATATGGAGAGCATAGAAGATGTATAGAACCCTGTCACTCTCCCCTGAGAGGTTCTCATTTCAATAGGGGAATGTGTATATACACTAGTGATGATGATGATGGTGGTGCTGCTGATGCTGACCTGTGCTCAGTATTCTCTTCTCCACAACAAGTTAGCATTCAGTGAGTCCTTCTGTGTGCCATTCACAGTGCCACACAGTTGCCACGGATACATATGCAGTCGTTACCACAACCCTTTTCTGTAGGTTCTGCCATGATTTTTCTAAAAACGAGGAGACTGGGGAAAGATTAGCTCCACCCCCCATACCCCCAGTTCACAGAACCTCTATGCCTCCTCAAAGCAGCCACCTGTCTGCGGCCCCTGCTCTGTTAGCCACGAGATAAAATGGGTCAACTGAGAAGCGCAACACTGAGTCTCGATGTGAGGAGTCGTTTGTGAGCTGACACTCAGCCTGCTACTCTTGTTCTCTGCCTTTCTGTCAAAGACAGCAGCTGTCAGACAGACCTCAGACATTTATTTATCCCCAGAGCCAATCTCCCCTATCCCTCCATCCCTAATTCCGTTGAGCCATATCGGGGAGGGGCACTGGGTTTACAGAGCTCAGATGTTCCTTCAGAGCTGCTGCCTCTCCTGTCAGTGGCCCACCTTCCTCCATAGGGACAGACATTAATAGTTCACTGGAGATGGCCTGGAATGGCCTGGAACCTAATATGTGTAAAATTAACTTTTCTTCTGAAGTAACATAACTGTTGTCCTTGGGGCTCACTGCCTCCATCTGCTAAGCTAGGCCCAGTCCTGGAAGCTTCTAACCTCTCTACAGTCTAATCTAAGCCGAGAATGTTTTCAGTCTCTGAGACTTCCTGCTAAATAAGCTCACCCTCTCCAGTTCTTTTGACCTCTGATTGGCTGATTCAACTCAGCTGTTCTGGTTCAAACTCCTCTCCAAGCTGATTCAATCGCGCTTCTCTCAGCTTCTTAATTCCTCTGATTGGCCTTATACTAACACGGGCAATATCTTCTTATCTTCTAGCTCCTTTACATTCTCTGGCTTGTTCTGTCTTCACCTATGTCTAACTTGTTCTCTTTCTGCAACCTGTCTCTCTATAAGTGCTCTGCCTCCTCCTTTCTGTCTGTGCTGCTCCCTTAAGTAGCTTCCCTTTCTCTCTCATGAGAGATGGGCATATCCTATTCTATCAAATCTTTCTCTGATTCGTTACTTTGTCTGCCACTCAATTAGACACCACTTCAAAACATGGGTGCTTCCTTCTACAAACTAACTTTATGGTCATTGTTTGGGATTAAAGGTGTGTACTAAGGGCTGAGCCACACCACAACTAGAAACAGGTTCAAATATCCTGTAACAAATATGTAGCCCAGGCTGGCCTTGAACTCATGGCAATCCTCTTGCCTCCGGTCCTGAATGCTGATATACAGGCATGATACACTACCCTTGCCTTGATGTGATCTGTTGAATGCAAATCTATCTTGTTTGAGGAGTGGGTAGGAAGATATTTACATCACCACCCTAGGATATCAGCACAAATCTTCAGGACATATTCTTAAATCCCTCTGGTGTCCCCTGAACGTTGGTTGAATTTTATGCTTTTTAATCCAGTTGCCTGTCATTTTTTGAGCACAATCCTTGGCTATGTAGAAAAGGAAATCACCACCACCACTGCCTAAGGACAGAATTTATGTGAGAGTTACATTCTGAGCATGGCTAGCTTCATACAATGTTAGCTGGGACATGGACATCACAGTAGATGATTATCATGTGCATTTCTGTATGGTAGCCTGGGGGTGGGGGGGAGTTAGCTGGAACAAGTCCTTACTACATTTTCATTACATTGATTTAAACCTGAATACACACTGAACAGGGCACTGCACAGAGTGCTACCCCAAGGCAATTTACACAAGTTGCTTATGCTAAAATATATTTTTGAATACTTCACAAGATGATCAGTGCTGTCTCATTCTGGACAAGTCCTTGTGACCCAGTTCTAGATGCTTCTTTTCCTTTGGAGAGGCCTACCCCGATCCCTGTGCTCCTTGGACAGGACTATAAGGTGCTGATATAAAAATCTGTGTACCAAGGTCAGGAGACTGGGTTGGCTGCCTATCTCTGTGTATGCCCTTTCTTGCCTGAGAAGGCAGATATGCAGAGCAAATCATTTATGTGGGAGGAAAAAGGGCAATGGACTCTCAGGGAAGAGCTAAGAAATGAGAGAAGGAGAGAGCAGAGAGGGTGTTGAGGGTGGGGGAGATGTGGGATCTTTATTTCCTTGATCTGTAGGAGAAACTCAGAAAGGAGAAGAGAAATGGCAAGTTATGAGGGGCAGGAGGGAGAGGGGAGAGAGAGAGAAGAAGAGGGAGATGAGGGGAGAGAGAGAGGAGGAGGAGGAGGGGGAAGGAGAAAGAGGAAGAGGAGGAGGAAGGAGGAGGAGAAGGGGGAGGAGGAGGAGAAAGAGGAGGAAAAAGGAGGAAGAAGGAGAAAGAGGAAGAGGAGGAGGAGAAGGGGGAGAAGGAGAAGGAGAAAGAGAAGGGGAAGGAGAAGAAAGGGAGAGAGGGAGGGAGACAGAGGAAATGGGAGGGAAAGGGAAGGAGGTAAAGAACTGAGAAAGCAGGAAGTCTTTAGGCCATGTCAGGAAGCAGCTTCCAGACAGACGGAAAGGAAAGCCAAGGTGTCTAAGGCCAGTGGTGTCTGTGTATTGAATAAAGAGTCAGGACCTTGTCAATGATGTCCACCCTTTAATGTATCACTAGTAATGACTGTGGTCCACTCAGATGGAGGTCTGATGATGGAGACCCGACTCTGTTTCCTTGTTATGAAAACCCACAGGAGGACGACAGCGTGCGGTACTCGGCCTTTGTCCTCTTTGGGCAGTTGGCAGCCTTTGCTGGGTGGAGGTGGAAGAAATTTTTCACTCAGCAAGTTAACCAGACCCAAGATTCCCTCTTAAGCCATTTGCAGGATGAAAGTCCTAAGGTTGCCAAGGTGAGACTGATACTCTTTTCTCACGTTGTAAAATCTCGGCTGTTCCTAGAGAGGGGGTTGGTGGAAGCTTCGCTAAGCGGAAAAGCCAGGCCTGGGGTTCCTGCCAGTTAGAATGGCCGTCTATGTAAAGCTGGGCAAAGGGGCCTCCAGTGGACAATCTCGCCCGCTTGCTCTTTGACCTTCCTCTGCTTTAACCCAACTCCTGCCAATGCTAGGCGGCTAGCTAAGAAAGGCTGGGTCTTCAGAAGACCGTGAGGCTGGTTGAGTTCTTCAGAAACACTGGGTGCAAAGAGCTCTACCACATAGATGCCTTTGGGAGAGGGGAGAGGGAGAGAGGAAGAGAGATCGTGGATGTGATGTAGGGGCTGTGTACATCACAGAGCTGAGCCTTCTGCCTGTGCCACAGACCAAGTCATGGCCGTTTCATGAGCAGAACTCCTTTTAGGTTCATTCACAAATGACCCAAGAATTACTTTCCCAGCCTCAGTGGCTCTGACGGTAACGGGCTGTGTTTCTTTAGAATCACCTGCCCAGCCCGGGATTCTAGAATTTTCTAATAGTTCAGGCCATCAGACAGCCATGTCATTTCCCCCAGGCTTGCAAAATGACTGTTCGAGCCTGTGTCCCATATCTGAAACCCAGAAAGGAGCCGAGTTTCCAAAGTGAAGAAGATCGGAAGAACCGCAGGCTTTCCCGGCAGCTGGTGAGTGAGCCAAGGCAGGAGAGAATTCTCCTCGGGAGTCTCTCACCTTCAGCCCGTAACACGGAAGTGACCCAGTGCAGCAGGAACTTACCTCCCATCACCCCCTAAAGTAACTCAAGCTAGCATTACAATTGTAATGGATCCATAACAAGATGTAGATGGCAGGATGCCTGCAAGATGATCCCCACACAATATTATTGTTGGCTCAGTTCAAGTCATTGGCTGTTTCCACGCCTGCCTCTGTTCCCAGTATCCTGCACAGCAACCCCCCTCACGTGTACCTTTTTAAATTTCTAATTTCAGAGCCACTGCCATCCAGAGATCCTGCTGTTCTTCTATGCGAATAAAATCCTGTAAAGTCCAGAGCAGCAGAAAAAGTGGCCCGTGTGAGTGCCCTGCCCAGGCATGGTACTTCCTCTGTTCTGTCTCATAGGATACCTCTTTGACTTTCAAGTGACTGTTATGGAAAAAAGAGGATGTCAGAGAGCAACTGAGGGCAGAAAAGTCACCCTGGAAGTGTATCTCTGCCCCTGAAGTAAAATTCTATGCACATATATATGCACATGATTGTGGAGGTCACATACTGTTCTTCAGTCACCATCCACCTTTCCATTGGAACAGGATCTTTAACTGGCTTGGAGCTTGCTGATTAGACTAGGCTTGGTGGCTTGAGCCAGCACTGGGATTATAATTATACTCCAGTGAACCAGCGTTTTTTTTTTTTTTTTTTTTTTAATGTAGGCTCTGAGAGCTGAATTCAGGCCCCTACACCTACTTGTACTGACTAGGCCATCTCCCCAGCCCAATTCAACATGCTTGATGCCCCAAAAGCTCCTTTCTCATTTCCTCTCTGTCAGGTGACACACATTTCTAATATGTAACTGCTGAGACTTGGGAAAGTCATTGTTGCTTTAAGCATTTAAAAAATGTATTTGTTTTTTGATACTTTGTTATTTGCTACTGACTAAGATACCAAGAAGCTGGCTTACAACATTGTCTTTAATATCTGATGATCTTAAAATGTCATTGTCTGAAAATCATCTTTAAAAAGAATGAGAAGAAATATTGCTGAATCTCTACACCATCTACAGGAAGATGATAACTTACAGAATAAAAACTGTAACATTTACTGAGAGTGCTTACAACCCATTGGGTATGGTGGTGGTTTGGATGAGCATGGCCCTCTAGGCTCACATATTTGAATGCTTGGTCCCTAGTTAGTGGAACTGTTTGGGAAGGATTAGAGGGTGTGTCTTTGTTGAAGAAGGTATATCAGTGGAGATGAAATTAGAGACTTCAAAAACCCAAGCAAGGCTCTCCCTCTCCCTCTCCCTCTCCCTCTCCCTCTCCCTCCCTATTGCCTGCAGATCAAGATGTAAAGCTCTCAATTAGTGCTTCAGCACCATGCCTGCCTACTCCTGCCATGATGATAATGAATTAACCTTCTAAAACTTTAAGCCAGCCCCCAATTAAATGTCTCCTTTTATAAGAGTTGCCTAGGTCATGGTGTCTCTTTGGAGCTATAGGATAGTAAGATTGGCACTAATAACTTTTGGAAGATAACATTAATGCAACAACTGTATACAACAGGTGCTATTATTTATTGGGATTAAACATGTGTCATGGTATGTGTGGAGATCAGGTGACAACTACTTGAGAGGGTCAGTTCTCTCTTTCTACGGGTTCTAGGGACCAAACCTGGCAGCAAGCACCTTTATGTGCTGAGCCATCTTGCTGACCCCAGCAATAGATGCTATTCTAGGTTTCTCTTCATGGAGAACACAGAGGAAACCAAGTAACTTGCCCAAGATAAATAGTAGAAGTAGAACTTAAATCCACATGATCTGAGTTCTGGAACTGAAGCTCAATAATTCTAATGGTGGAGTAATTCTCCATGGTTAAACATGTGAGAAATAAAACTATGGACACCACCACCTGCTTCTGTTTTTCCACTCAAACAAGGTAACTTTTACTCTCATCTACACACACTAAGACCATATATTGAGGGTTCATTTCTAAAGTTCACTATGCATCCATTCCAAATCTGCACTGAATTACTCGAACTCAATATATACTCTTATTAACAATTTCTTGACAAATGCACCCATGTTTTGATGGCCCATCTTTGCTCATCTGAAGGGTCTCATCACTCATAAACAGTTTCGTCCATGTGCAGTAATGTGCCATGTACAGTAATGTAATGTGCATCCTTTTAGTCCTAGCTATTGGGAGAATTAAGTGGAAAGGTCACTTGAAGGCATGAGTTCAAGACTAGCCTGGGTATTAATATTAAGTCTCGGGCTTGAGAGATGGCTCAGCAGTTAAGAAAACTGACTGCTCTTCCAGAGGTCCTGAGTTCAAATCCCAGCAACCACATGGTGGCTCACAACCATCTGTAATGAGATCTGACGCCCTCTTCTGATGTGTCTGAAGACAGCTACAGTATACTTACTTAATAAATAAATCTTTAAAAAATATTAATCTCCATCTCAATTTTTTTCAAGAATAAATTTCTTAGTCCTTCCTTCCCACCAACAAGCCTTTCCCCAGGCTTTTCCTCAGAACAACAGTTCTGAGGCCCTCACTGTGCTCAGTCACTCCAGGAACTGGAAAAATCAACAAGAATGGAGAACACAAGAGGTTATCAAAACACTGAGGGATCTGAAGAGCCCTTCTGAGAACTGAGAGACTTTGTCACCAAGAAATGAGGAGATGAGGGTGTTTAAGAGTGTCCTGAGAGAGAAAGAATGCAGGCAGAGATCACAAAAATGATAGCAGGAGGGACTTCCTCCCTCCAATCCCATAGCTGGTGACAGCAGGCGCTCTAAACCGTGACTGACATGGAACAGCAGGTGCCAAGGGTCTGACTGATATCATGAGCTCTTTCCTTCCCCAGGTGCTGGTTTGCTAAAAGCTAGATTGCCAGATACGTTTAGAGTCTGGTTCAGATCTGTTCAGTGACCAGCAAGTGGCATGAGAAACTGAATTTCGATGACATTCAGAGACAGTGGAGATAGGCTAGGGCCTGTGGGGTTGCACAATCTGCAGTAGAGAGGACATTGTAGGTAATGCCCTTAGATTGCTATTTGGTGTTGCTTTTCTATGAACCCCCTCCGTATAGCCATGCCCCTGTGTGTACTCTGCTGCTCTCTAATCTAGGTTCCTACTGTGACATGCTTTGCCCATCCGAATGTGGCGACAGAGCACTGGGCCCACTCTACAATCCCTGGCAAGAGGCCAGCCTCTGCATGAGTCCAATCACCACAACCAAAGCCGGAAGCCTGAGAGCACCTTGGGGGGGAAGTGGGAAGCCAGCCCAGATCACCTTGGGGGAGAAGTGGGAAGCCAGCCCAGATCACCTTGGGGGAGAAGTGGGAAGCCAGCCCAGAGCAGTGTCTGAGGCCCAGACCCAGGACTCTAGCTCAGATGGTCCACACAGACCCCAGTTCTTTGAGCTCTCTTGACTGACCCCACAGGGAGACAAGGAGCTGTCTCTACCAGGCTCATGCATGTTGTAGAACTTAGAAGGAGGAATGGAATGGCCGATAGGACCAGTCTTTCACTTTGGGGATAGTTTGTCGAAAAGCAATAGCACCAAGAAAGTCTCCTTGCTGTTCATCTTGCCATTTGGTTTGGTTTGGTTTGTAACCCTCAACGTCAGAGGTGCTCAGAGAATAAATCCTGATCAGGGAGGGAAACGTCATTTGGAGCAATGGTTCTTCTCTAAGGGACATTTTAACAAAAGCGGGCTCACATTCCCTTTCTTACAAGGCTCCTCCAGGTCATCTTTATTCTCCTGTGTCTAAAGCGTCCCCTTGCTCACAAGCTACCTCTGGTGGTTAGTCTTCACTGTCAATCAGACTGGATTAGGGACAGCCTAGAAAACATGCCACTGTGTTTGTGGGAGCCTTTCCAGAGGGGTTGGGTGTCCTGTCTTGTAGACTGAGATTCCCAGACCGAACAAAAATGGGGCAAAGGAGGAAGCAGCCTGGTATGCATGTTTATCTGTTTCCTCGCTTCCATGATGTAAGCAGTCTCTGTAGCTGTGCACTTATGCCGCCATGATGTGGGCTTCACTCAGGCCCCAAGTGGACCCCCCACCATATGTAAGAAGCTTCCTCCATTCAGTTGTTTCTCTCGAGTGTTTTGCCCCAGCAGTGAGACACACGACTGATACAAAGCCTGTTAACTTGAGTGCCAACCCAAAGGCTATGTTTTGACCTTTCTTCCTTCTTAATATTAGACACACTGCAACTGAATAAATAAAGGGAAATAGGATTTCAAGTTGCTGCCACACTAAGTGTTACATTACATAGAGCTATAAGGAAAACCTGGTCCCTGCTTCCAGGCTGGAGAGAGAGGAGGTCTGTGAGGCGAGCCAGTTTTAAAGAGAGGATGAGAGGAAGGGAGGAAAAACTGAGCAGAGGAGCTGGCGGATGTGAGTCAGTAAGCAGGGAGATGTCTCCCTGCTGTTTCTTACACTTTATTAAAACAGTAGAGTTTGTGTCAGAAGACAGCACGGGCTGTAAGGGAGAACTTGGAGTTAGTGATATAGAAGACTTATTTGTGCTTTTTTTTTTAAGGCTCCCGAGTTTTCTGCACTGAATGTGTATGACGTCACTCATAAGTCATTAAATTAATGCAAAGGCATTGCTTCACAATGAAAAGAATATGTCTGTCTGTGGGAGTGACGTTGTAAATGCCTGGGAAGGTCCTGCTCACCCTCGGTGACTGCCCAGACCCTTTTGTGACAGTTTGTTTTAACCTATGTGTGACATGAACCTGTAAGTAACACATTTGCTGATGACAGACACCTCTTTGTTAGTGCATCTGGAACATTTCAGTTTAGTCATTGTCGAATCTTTTCTTCCTGCATTTGCGTGTTAAATGTTCTTAGGAAAATCTTGAATTCTAAAGCCTGGTGTGGTAGCACATGCCTGTAACCTCACTACTTGGGGAGGAGAGGCAGGAGGGCCAGGAGTTCAAGGTCATCCTTAGTTACATAAAGCCTTTGAGGCAGGTCTTGCTGTCTATAGGAGTCCCTGTCCAAGGAACAGCAAAAAGCCTCAAATACTTGAGCTCTAGATAAAGCCAACACATCTCAATTCTCTGTAGAGAGTGAGTCTGAAATGCAAACTCCATTTGTATTTGCAGGTTAAGCACAAATCCCCAAAGCAAACATTTAATACTCTCTGCGGTATGTGCTGACCTATGTCCTTTCTTTGCTTCCTCTAAATCCCCATTGTGAAGTGTTTTTGTCTCATAAAGCCAGAGGATATTCTGTGTCACCTTAGAAACTGTCCATCTTGTTGGTTTGTTTGTTTATATTTTCAGAATCAATGGTAACTCAATCTCTGGGTGCAACAACTAATATCCTAATTTATAAGCTATTCTAAATTAAATCTTCCAGTAGCAGATCCAAATGGGTCTGCCACCTAAAACAGGGTCTCTGTTACCTACATTTTTCCTCTGTCTTCCATCCTCCAGCCCACTCTCTTCTCCTCTGCCATCCCTCTTTCTGACCCAGAAGTCCTGCCTACTTGCCCAGTGATTGGTTCCCTTATTCATTAGAAGGGTCACCTGAAGTCCTGAGTATGTGACTCACTTCTTGTCCCAGGTAGCCCCTCTCATTGAAGGTGAATTAGCATCAAAATACAAAGGGCACCAGGGTATCCACAACACTTCCCCCTTTCTGACCAATTAAAAGACTCTTTTATCTCAGATATAAATAGAGCACAAATATTACCATTTTGTAATTTATAAAGTACAAGATAGACCTAACACCCAATCCATCATTTTGGTCAATTAAATAGAACATTCTGTCATCTACCCTAACTTAAAAGACTTAATAAACCCATATGTTATGACCTGGTTTAGCTTGTATACTATCTGTTCTCTCAATGTTAAATAGCCTGGGATAGCTATGCGACAATAACTAATCTTTTAACCTCATCAGAAATTGGAGAATGACCAATATTATCTGAAAATATAGGAAGCCTAGCACAGCTTCCAGAACTGAGACCAACTGTAGAGACAGATGCCCACCTATGCAGCCCCAGTAAGTCCGGAAGTTGGAGCAAGTCTTCAGCCTTCTGGCCCAGGATCATCTGACAGACCTTGAAAAACAGGAATGGTTAAGGACTAGCTTATTCTGTCTTGGCAGAATTAAGTCGTCCTAACCTGTAACTTGTGTCCTCTTAAGGATGGTCCAGGTCTGCAGGAGAGATTGGCACTTTCTGCCCAGTGGCCACCTAGCCACAAAGTACAACCTCACTTGGAAGTAAGCTGCTCAGCTGCTTCTTTGAATCCACGAATGGGGAGCTGTTAGGAGCAGATCTGTCTCAACAACAAGTGAATAAATAACTTTAAATGTCACATTCTATGGATTTCTGACAGTTTTGAAAACCAACCATCTATGTAAAGTAATCTGGACTGTTTTTCATTAACTTCTCTCAGCTATTTCTAATTAAAATATTTGAAAACACCCTAACAATAAACTCAGAGCCATGAGTTTGCTATTTGGCCCCTAACTCACAGGCTTAAACATCTAAGATCAGTTTGTAATGGCATTTATAGAAGGATTGGGCCCAAGCCTTGTACTTTAAAAATTTTTGTAACAATAGAGTAAATTTATAGCAATGAAAACCCTGATTCTGTATCAAAATAAAGAATTATGACTTCAACTTAGTAACTATTATAAAGATTTCTACCAAAAGAGAGTACGGCGGCGGCACAATCAATTCTAGCTATTTCCTCCCTGTTCAAATTATGACCATTTCAAGATTCCCCAGAAAGACAACTTAGAATTATGCCCTCCAGCCCCCCCCCAAGTTCAGGAAACTGGGGCGATGACTCTTTATAACTACTTCCAGCTGAATATGGATGTTGAGATATCTTTGAAGGGAGGGGGAAGGGTAGGGAAAATGAGGGAGTTGGTTGACCTTAAGAAGGTCACACCAATGATTGTTATAGTCTCTGGTGTCTGTGTCCTGACTGGATCCAGCTGAAAGTCCAAGACATCAGGAATTCAAGCAGGTTCAGTTCAGCATGTCTGACGATGAAACTCACCAAGGCTGTGTAGTCTGTAATATACAAATCTCAAAACAAAATTTTAGTATCATCAAGATAACTATTTTGTTTGACTCTTTGGAACCTAGACCTCTGGATTCCTCCTTCGTCATATCTGATCCATGTAACTCTGGAAGTTGTATAGACACTAATCACCTTTTCTAAAAATGCAAAGACAAAACCTTTCTCCTAAAATAGCATGTCCTTGAGCCAGTAACCAGAAAAACCTTTAGCTTGACCTATCTCTCAGAGGAATAATATAACCACAAAACTCAAAATCACACCCATTTTGAATATTAAAGCAATCTAAAACAAATGAAGTAAGCTAAAATATTGTATGAACCTATTCTTAGGCTTTTCCTATACTATAATGCCAGAAAATTAACCCCAAATTCCTGTGGAGCACATAGACAAAGAATATGAGTTATCCTGCAGGACCTCAGAGCTTCCCTACAACAATTGTTTTCATACAATCTCCCTGATATCCAAAAAACAAAAACAAAAACAAACAAACAAACAAACAAAAACCTTTTGCTTATTGTATTAACCTACTCTCAGGCCTTTTTTCCTAATCTGTCATGTCAGGATAATTAACCCAAAATTCCTGTGGAGCCCACATTCAAAGGATATGAGTTATCCTGCAAACTTTAATATACCATCTATCTCTTGTGCTCTCTACCTGGAGCCACAGACTTCTATTTATGAATACCTGTTCATAGCAGGCAATTATCACTGCTCTCTACTTGGAGTCAGTGTCTAATTTTCCCTATCCTAATTCCGAACTGCGGGAGAAATTCCCCGCATGATTTGTACAAAATCTGTATATAAATCTATCCTAAAAGCAAATAATCCCAATTTTATAAATTCACAGTTTAATCAATATCTGTTCCAAGAAGTAGGCAGCTTCCATTCTCTGGCTGTTTGACTTAGAGCAGCCATATTGTCTCTTTCCACAGCTGGGGACCTCAGAGCCCTCTTTTTTGTTTCAAGGTTCCCGTGCTTGAGTCATGTGACTTCACTCCGCCTACCAAACCTCCAAATTTCTAACTAAATTCCTAACTCATAGGCTAAGAATCTTAATTTCTAGCGGATTCTTGCCTGTCACATTGGACGCCATCTGTAGCAGGAAATATTTTAAAAAGGCATTTGCCCTATTGCTGGCAAGGCACCAGTGGGCCTCATCTCGTGGAAACTCTCTGCCTTGGGGCTCCAAAATCTCGCCACCCGACTCACAAAGTTTCCACTGGCGGGTCACTGCCACTCCAGCCCCACACTTCCAAATTCCCATGGCCTTTTGGGGTGCACTTCTTGCACACCCACCCTTTGCCACTGCACCTTTCTCTCTGGAACCCAGTGAAAGTAAACCGTGTGAAAGTAAACACCACACAAACTTAGTTCAGAGTCAATAGTAACTCAATCGCTGGGCACACGCCATTCTAAGTTAAATTCTGTGATAGCAGATCCAAAGGGATCTGCCACAAAAACAACAACAACAAAAACAACAAAACAAAAAAACAGGGTCTCTGCTACCTACATATTTGCCTCCATCTTCCATCCTCCAGCCTACTCTCCCCATCTTGGTTATTGAGATGGATTCTCTCACTGACCTGGAGATCACTGATGTCAGGCTGGCTGTCAAGGAAGCCTCTGGGATCTGTGCCAGACCTTTTGCTTGTGTTCTGAGAATTGAACACATGTCCTTACGCTTGTGTGACAGGTACCTATCCTCACCTGAGGTTAAACAAACATCATAATCACAACTGACTGAGAATAACAAGCTGTCTCTTCTCACGGAGCCCCTGGTAGAGGTCTGTGAATGCTTCCAAGAGATGCAATACCTTTCTCTGGGGACTCTATTCTCTTTAACCCAGTATTCCCAAAACTCTATGAATAATTCTGTATTTTATCTTTGGGCAATCTCTTGTCAATAATTAACATCCTGTCTTCTGTTGCAAAGTAACCTGCAGACATATTCCTCTAAAGCTAATGAGTTTCCTACAACGGTTTGTAAATGTTAAACAGATAATGGCTTAGTGTCTCCAGAACTGTAGATCTGAGAATTGGAATGTCGTTTCCTATGCCTAGACATGCCTTTGCCACAGCAAAAATGGGCTGAGAGAACTCCTAAGCTTTCTAACCTGACTGTCCTGGGTGGCAGCAGACAGAGCCACTTGCTGGAGAAGTGGAGAAGCTTGGATCTCAGAAGGGTGTGTCATTCCTGCTAAAGGGTGCTGAATTTGGTGGGCAGAGGCCTTGCTCTATGTTTCCACTTAATCAGTAGCCGATTCATCATCTTCCTCTCCCACCTCACTTCCCCTCTCCCTTGACTTGTGAGGCCAGATGTCAATCAACTCTAGGTCTCTTCCTCTGTGAAGAGCCACCTTATATTCTAAGGGCCTCTCATTGAACCTGGAGCTCACTGGTTAGCCAAGGCTCAACAGCCAATGTATCCTGATAACATCCATCCTTAGTCCTGGAGCTTCAGATGCGTGCTACAACCAGCCTTTTAAGTGGCCACCAGAGAACTGGACTCAGGTCCTCCTGCTTGGGCAGCAAGCATGCTAACTGAGCAACCCTTCTAGCTATATCTGACTGGTTGGTTATCTTTCTAGTGCCTCAGCTTTTTTTTTTTTTTTTTTTTTAAGCATGACGTGAAAGTCCCCACAGCAGATGCTCAGATGTGGAAGTCTGAGTAAGTGAGCCCTTCCTTGGTACCAGAGACCATTTCTCCAAGAAACTGAAAGGAAAACATGAAACGCGGCCTTAGTGTAGATCCCAATCCAAAAGCAACAAACTTAATAGAAAGAAAAAAGTTGGCATGGTGGTATTCACCTTTAATTCCAGCAACGGGAGGCAGAAATGAGCCTGTTCTATGTAATGAGTTCTAGGACAGCCAGAGCTACATAGTGAACCTGTGTCTCACTCCCCACTCCCAATACACCACACACACACACACACACACACACACACACACACACACACACACACACGACCTTACAAGTGCACATCAGTAAACTTAGGAATGACAGATTGTTTTACACAAAGTTGTTCTTAGGGTTAAGAAATACCATACCTGGCAGGATTTGCAAACAACTATCTACTTTGAATTTTAGTTATACTCAGGGCTGTTAGCATGATAGGCAGAATAATGTTTGGAAATTGTGCAAAACCTGTCATTCTTCCCTGGAACAGCTCTAAGACCAAGGTCAAGTTTAAGACAAAAATATGATGTATAGCGCCACTAGGGAAAAAGGAAAATTTTAATATGCTTGGATTAAAGTATGCCAGAGAGACTTTTTATTTACTGTCCCTCTTGAACCCAAGAGGAATAAATAATAATAAATAATAAACCCAGGGAGCTTGGATTTTTTTTCTGACTGTAATGAAAACCTATGCAATGTGCAGTGTAGCGGTGAGCTAAATTAATCAAGAGCCAGAGAGTTCACTGACTACCTAAGTGAAGAAACCCAATTTCTGAAGTAAAGCTCCCCCATCATACGGGAACAAACATAATGTCTTGGATTATACACGTTTAGTTAATGTTTAGTTAAACTATTGTCTTGTGCAGTGATTCCTCCTGTCAGCTTGGAGTAAACACATAGGGAAGATTTTATTATCAAGGCTGGGATATGCCCAGGTAAGGCTGTTTACATCTTGAAAGACCTTTGTGTTTATACCTGGAGCCAATGATGTTGATTAATCCAAGAAAGGTAGCAGTTGGTCCAGCCTTTTGGGGCTTATTTAATAATAATAATAGTAATAATATGATTTGGACTTGTTTATCAAAAACTTTTGTTCTGTCTGAGAAATCAAAACCTGTAACATCTGGGTTTCCCAGCGTGTCGATGTGAGACTGCTTCCAGCAGGCTGTGTGATTCGCGTCTTGCACTACAACGGGAAGAAAGCTGGAAAGACCACAATGGATCACCGTTTCTAAGGAGCATCCTCCTTGTCTTGCATTCCTGTCTCGAGAGGTGTGGTCTGTGCTGGGGCCAGTGTTTGGCTACATGCACAATGTCTGCATGTAGAGCCAGACTCTTCCAGCTGCAAAGCTCTGAGAGTTCATGCTAATCTTTTGTCAAGTAACACTCTATGTATTCCATGGCCAGGCACAGAACAATCGCTTGAAATAACCGACCAGTACCCCAGGGGTGTTGCTCAGTAATGGAGTGTTTGCCTAGCACATGCTAGGCCCAGGGTTCAATCCCCCCACACCACAGTAAAGTAAATAAGCGAGCAACAGACTAACGGAAAAGCCCTGTGTCTTCTCTCTGGTTTTCCCCCCAGCCCCCCATTGGCTCTGCAGGTAGGAATCGACAGACAGCAAGAGAAGAATGAGGCCCTATATCAACGGCTGGAAGGGAAGGTTTGTCTACGATAGAATTCCTGCTGACGCTTGATGAGGGGGGTGCAGTAAAGTTCTGACTGTGAAACCGTGGCTTTGGGTTCCTAGAACCCATTGTAAAATGTCGGTGGTGCACACGTGCAATCCAGTGCTGGTAGGCGAGGAGGAGAAGAACACTGGGGTTGCTGGCCAGCGGGCCTGGCTTGAATCGGTGAGCTCCCAATTCAGGGAGAGACCCTGCCTCAAAAAATGAGGGTGAGAGTGATGGAGGAAGAGGCCCAGTATGTGCTTCTGGTCCTTACAGTCACACACAATCATATGCCGCATGCCCACACACCCTACACCTCTGTACACATGCTCTCTCTTTTCCCTCCCCCCCACATACATACACACACACACACACACACACACACACACACACACACGCACACATACACATGGAGTGGGGGGAGTGAGAGTAACATTCACTGATATGCACACATGCTGTGTGTGTGTGTGTGTGTGTGTGTGTGTGTGTGTGTGTGTGTGTGTGTGTGTGTGATATAGTCGGAGATCTTGTAACTGTTAGTCCTCAGACCCAGGACAAACTGCTAACTGAGGGGCTTATTAACTTATCAAAGTGGACGCTCTCTGCCAGCCTCAGTCAGCCAGCCTTTCTTAGCTTGTCCCATACCTGTTATAGAGGCATCCTGGTTGACATACCCTGTTCCTCACCCTAAACTCTCCAGCCCTGAAGCTGGGCTGGGACACTTTCACCAGCTTCTCTTCTGTATATAATCCAACTATTTTGCTACACTGGTCTCTTGATCTCTGGCTCCTCTCTCTCCTTCTCTCTCATTCCCTTTCTCTCATGGCCTGGTTCAGTCTGGACCCTTCCAGATGCCTCTGGCTATGCTCATCCTAATGTCTAAAATAAGCCTTTTCCTCAGCCCATACCTAAGAGCAGCCATATCCTCTTTTCTTCTCCCCTCTCCTCCCTTCCCCTCCCCTCCCTTCCCCTCCCCTCCCCTCCTTCCTTCCTTCCTTTTTATTTATTTACACTCCATATTTTATTCCCCCCACCCTGTCCACCCTCTGAGTGTTCCACATCCCATACCTCCTTCCTACCCCCTGTCTCCACGTGGATGCCTCCACCCCCCTACCCTGCCTGACCTCTAAACTCCCTGGGGCCTCCAGTCTCTTGAGGGTTGGGTGCATCATCTCTGAATGAACACAGAACCAGAAGTCCTCTACTATATGTGTCGTGGGAACCTCATATCAGCTGGTGTATGCTGCCTGGTTGGTGGTCCAGTGTTTGAGAGATCTCGGGGGTCCAGATTAATTGAGACTGTTGATCCTCCTACAGGATCGCCCTTTTCCTCAGCTTCTTTCAGCCCTTCCCTAATTCAACAACAAGGGTCAGCTGATTTGTCCATTGGTTGGGTGAAAATATCTGCATCTAACTCTTTCAGCTGCTTGTTGTGTCTTCTGGAGTGAGGTCATGCTAGGTCCCTTTTTGTGAGTGCTCCATAGCCTCAGTAATAGTGTCAGGCATTGGGACCATCCCTTGAGCTGGATCCCACTTTTGGGCCTGTCGCTGGACCTTCTTTTCCTCAGGCTCCTCTCCATTTCCATCCCTGTAATTCTTTCAGACAGGAACAATTATGGGTCAAAGTTGTGACTGTGGGATGCCCCTCCCCCATTTGATATCCCATCTTCCTGCTGGCAGTGGGCTCTAGAAGTTACTTCTTCCTACTGTCAGGCACTCCATCTAAGGTCCCTCCCTTTGAGTCCTAAGTGTCTCTCCCTCCCCCCAGGTCTCTGGTGCATTCCGGAGGGTCCCCCAACCTCCTATTTCCTAAGGTTGCCTGTTTCCATTCTTTCTGCTGGCCCTTGGAGCTTCATTTCCCTCACCTAATACCAGATCAGGTTCCCCTCTCTCCCCATTTCTTCCCCCCATTGTCCACTTTCCCTCTCAGGTCCTTCCCTCCCTCCCCACTTGTGATTGCTTTCTTCTCCCTCCCAAGTGGGACAGAGGCATCCTCACTTGGACCCTTCAGTTTGTTGACTTTTTTGAATTCTGTGGACTGTATCTTGGGCATTCTGCAGTTTTGGGGTTTTTTTTTGGCTAATATTCACTTATTAGTGAGTACATACCATGCATGTCCTTTTGTGTCAGAGTTATCTCACTCAGGATGATATTTTCTAGTTCCATCCATTTGCCTGCAAAGGTCAGGATGTCCTCGTTCTTAATAGCTGAGTGGTGTTCCATTGTGTAAATGAACCACATTTTCTGTATCCATTCTTCTATTGTGGAACATCTAGGTTGTTTCCAGCTTCTGGCTATCCCAAATAAGGCTGCTATGAACATAGTGGAATATATGCCCCTGTGGCATGGTGGGGCATCTTTTGGGTATATTCCCAAGAGTGGTATAGCTGGGTCTTCAGGTAGATCTATTCCCAATTTTCTGAGGAACCTCCAGATTGATTTTCAGAGTGGTTGAACCAGTTTGCAATTCCACCAGCAATGGAGGAGAGTTCCTCTTTCTCCATATCCTCGCCAAGATGTGCTGTCATCCAAGGTTTTTATCTTAGCCATCCTGACTGGTGTAAGGTGGAATCTCAGGGTCATTTTATTTGCACTTCTCTGATCACGAAGGACTTTGAACATTTCTTTAGGTGCCTCTCGGCTATTCGAGATTCCTCAGATGTGAAATCTCGGTTTAGTTCTATACCCCATTTTTTGATTGGGTTGTTTGGTTTTTTAGTGATTAACCTCTTGAGTTCTTTATATATTTTTGGATATTAGCCCCCTATGGGATGTGGGGTTAGTGAAGTTTTTTTCTCAATCTGTAGGTTACTAATTTGTCTTATTGACAGAGTACTTTGCGTTACAGAAGCTTTTCAGTTTCATGAGGTCCCATTTATCAATTCTTGATCTTAGAGCATGAGCCATTGGAGTTCTGTTCAGGAAATTTCCTCCCCTGCCAATGATTTCAAGGCACTTTCCCACTTTCTCTTCTATTAGATTCAGTGTATCTGGTTTTATGTTGAGGTCCTTGATTCACTTGGACTTGAGCTTTGTGCACGGTGACAAATATGGGTCTATTTTCATTTTTCTACATAGAGACAGCCAGATAGACCAGCACCATTTATTGAAGATGCTTTCTTTTTTCCATTGTGTATTTTTGGCTTCTTTGTCAAAGATCAAGTGTCCATAAGTATGTGGTTTTATTCCTGGGTCTTCAATTCCATTCCATTGACCAACATGTCTGTCTCTGTACCAATGCCATGCAGTATTTATCACTGTTGCTCTGTAGTAAAGAGGTATTGAGGTCAGGGCCAGTGACTCCCCCAACCTTCTTTCCTTTTGTTTATTCAATAACTGACTTTAAGGCTCTATGGATTTGGGTTCCTCTGATCCATAATCACTTCTCGAGAATTTGGGGGCTTAGACATGCACAGCCAAGAATATGACATCTAGCAGGGTCCCCCCAGTTCTCCCCACTCACCAGTGTGAGATTCCAAGAGAAAGTCCATTCCCATTACCCTGCTTGTAAACGGGATCATTCTAGAATCCAGGTGATCACAGGTAAGCATGATATTGGAGATCTCTACTGAAAACCAGGAATATCTCATCTCAGCCTTATCTCCCGAAATCACAACTTTACTGGGCCACCACAGCTGGGTGTAGGACTAAGGGTCACTAGCCAGAACCCTGTCAAGGTGAGGGCATCCCATGAGCTTCTTGGCAGCCCTAGGCTGGCTTGGTTACTTAGAAACACTCAGAAGGGTATTGAAACGGGCGTATTCTGGAACTTTCTGAAAGAACCTATGAATCTGGGCTGTGAAAAATCACAGTCCTGTTTGATGTCCAGCTTTGTGTTGAAAGTAGGCGTGACTTGCAGTCATTGACCCTCTCTGGATGGTGAAAATCCACATACCCAAAACCACCACAGGTCTACAAATTCAGACTTTCTTCAGGTAAGTTTTAAGTGTCTTTTTTTTAAACATTTATTTATTTTTATTTGTATGAGTACACTGTAGCTGTCTTCAGACACACACCAGAAGAGTATATTGGATCCCATTACAGATGGTTGTGAGCTACCATGTGGTTGTTGGGAATTGAACTCAGGACCTCTGGAAGAGCAGTTAGTGCTCTTAACCGCTGAGCCATCTCTCCAGCCCAAGTGTCTGTTTTGTTTTGTTTTGTTTTGTTTTGTTTTGTTTTTCAAGATAGGGTTTCTCTGTGTAGTCCTGGCTATCCTGGAACTCTGTAGACCAGGCTGGCCTTGAACTTAGAAATCTGCCTACCTCTGCCTGCCTCTGCCTCCCAAGTGCTGGGACTAAAGGCATGGGCCATCACTGCCTGGCTAAGTGTCTGTTTTTTTTAAGGGTTCTTCAAGTGACTCTAGCTGGAACATTTTTCCATCATGCTGTTCATCCACAACACAGCAAGACCAACCAAAACCAAAAAGACTAGGGCATAGCAGCACACACCTGTAATCTCAGGTGGCTGAGGTAGGAGGATCTCTCCTTTCAAGCCAACCTAAACTATGTAGTAAGACCCCAACCCCACCCCAAAGTCAGAAACCGAAAGCTCCCTAGACTCTTGAAAAACATATTTCAAAAGGTTATTGATCTAGGCATGGTGCTAGGAGAAATAAAACACAAACGAAAAGACCAGCAATGTGTGGTTGTACTTGTGTAAATGGATGGGAAGTAGAGTGGGAGGGGCTAGCAATAGCTCATTATTGACAATGAACAGTGAACTTGACTTTCAAACTGTGGGAAGAGAGAAAGTGTCTGCGGGGATAGACAGGCTTAGGAATCAGCTGCGTCAGGGGATAGACGGTGCGCTGTACTTGTACGGAAGGGAAGCAAGCGAGAACAAAAAGCTCCTAGCCTCACAGACAGTCTTAGTCTCTGAAAGCCTTAGACTTGCCCAGCATACACAGCCAGGGCGGCTGCTTTGGTGGTCACAGACAAGCAAGTAGAACTGGCCTATGGCCTACGTCAGAGGGATAAAATGTCAGCTATTCACGGAGTTGACCAGGGGAGGGCAGCAGCGCTCCTGCCGTCTACCGCTGGAGATCCACTTTTTCATCCCCAAAGGGTTTAGGATCCCCAGGCCCTCTGAATTCTCAGAAGAAAGGATTTGTTCTGCGGGGCAGGGGGCCAGGGTCAGTGTGAATATCGGGAGTCGGGGTTCCTGGCAAAAGCAGGAAGCATCTTCAATCTTTTTTTTTTTTTTTTTGGTTTTTTGAGACAGGGTTTCTCTGTGTAGCCCTGGCTGTCCTGGAACTCAGTCTGTAGACCAGGCCAGTCTCGAACTCAAAAATCCTCCTGCCTCTGCCTCCCACGTGCTGGGATTAAAGGCGTGCACCACCACTGCCCAGCTGCATCTTTCATTCATAACTCTAGCCTTTGAAGAGGAATTTGTTGGAACCTTGTTAACTATCCAAGGTGCACCTGCCTCTTTCTAGAGGCGCAGCAGCCTGCCTTCTTGAGGCTCTGGCTATAAGTTCATTTCCCGGCTGTGGAGGTGCCCTGCACTCTGGGTCCTGGCTGCCTCCAAGGGAAACATTACCACTGTTTTCTTGGTCTGGCTAATTCCCTATCTTCACTTCACACAACATGCCCAGCCCTTTCTGAGAGTGAGTGGTGTATGTGTGTGTGTGTGTGTGTTATGTGAATATATGTGTAATTATGTGAGTGTATGTGTTTGTGTATGGTGATCAGTGGTCAGCACTGGGTATCTTATTTTTTGACACAGGGTGTCTCTCACTGTCATGGTTTGAACATGCTTGACCCAGGGAATGGCACCATAAGAAGATGTGGCCCTGTTGGAGTAGGTGTGTCACTGTGGGTGTGGGCTTTAAGACCCTCATCCTAGCTGCCTGGAAGCCAGTATTCTGCTAGCAGCCTTCAGATGAAGATGTAGAACTCTCAGCTCTGCCTGCACCATGCCTGCCTTGAGGCTGCCATGTTCCTGCCTTGATGATAATGGACTGAACCTCTGAACCTGTAAGCCAGTCCCGATGAAATGTTGTTCTTATGAGAGTTACCTTGGTCATGGTGTCTGTTCACAGCAGTAAAACCCTAAGACATTCACTGAACCTGTACAAACATACTCAGGGCTCCTGCTGTCTCCCCTTCCCCAGCTCCGGGATTACCATGTCCACCACTGCACGTGGCTTTTCACATAGGTGCTGGTGTGTGTGTGTGTGTGTGTGTGTGTGTGTGTGTGTGTGTGTGTGTATGAATGTGTGAGTGTGTGTGTGCATGCATGTGTGAGTGTGTGTGAATGTGTGAGTGTGTATAAATGTGTTTGTGTGACAAACTCTTAACTGACTGAGCCATCTCCCCAGAATCTACATTTTAAAAAACCTGTTATATTTACTCTAGTATGTGTGAGGATGGGATTCTGATTGGCATTTCCCTGATGTTTAATGATTTTGAGATCTTTTGCTGTTTCTTGGTTATTTGGTCATCTCTATATCTTCTTTAGAGATGTATTTCTTCAAATTATTTTATAGTCTTAAGTTTAAAATATCAATTTGGTTTTGTTATTGAATTAGAGCAGGTATTTATATATTCTGGTACCAGACCCCTGTCACACATATGAATTGCATATATTTTCCCCCATTCTCTGGGCCACTTGTTTCATTTTTAGGACAATGCCTTTGAGTGCACAAATGTTTTAAATGCTGACATAATTCAATTTATATATTTTTTCATCTTATTGCTTGCATTTTTGCTGTAATATCTGAGAGACCACTGGTCTTTGGCTTTTCTTCTAAGATTTTTATCATTTTATTTATCCTATTTTGGCCTTTGATCCATTTCAAGGTAACTTTTTTTATACCTATAATTCCAGCTTTAATAAGGAAAGGTTTTATTTATTTTTTATTTTATACACGAGTGTATATGCCTGCATGCCAGAAGATCTCATTACAGATGGTGCCACCATGTGGTTGCTGGGAATCAAACTCAGGACCTCTGGAAGAGCAGTCAGTGCTCTTAATCTCTGAACCATCTCTCCAGCCCCTTCATGGTAACTTTTTTTTTTAATATATAAATAATATTTATTGCCTTGTAGTGGAGGGTGTCGGAGACTTAACTCATTAGAGGCTGCTTGAGTGAGGAAGAATTAGCCAGACCCGGCAGTGCCTAGTATTTGGTTTAACAAGTCCTGCTGCAAAATGGCCCTGGAGAGTGGAAAGTGTTTACGACACAGCGGGGGCTTATGAACAACAACGTGCTTGCTAACCAGACTGACACAAGGTCTTAAGAAAGGCTAATTAGATTCTGCTTGGAAGGCAAATTTCTTGACAACATTCTCCAAACCAACCCAAAAGATAAGTATTGTTCACAGACCCTCCCCGCCCCCCTCTCCCCGGAAGTGTTGTTTACAGATCTGAAACACAGGACTTCATAGTTTGTGTTTATGTCGGGATTTGCAAAATAGAACTTAGACAATTGTAGGACATGAAGACATGGCTCCTGCAAGGGACAGAGAGTTCATTTTCTGTTGCTGTGTGACAAACAATGACATGTTTAGTATCTTAAAAGCACACCCACTCTTTACCTCTCTCCCCCGGTAGGTCAGGATCTTAGGCACACTGTACTTGGGTTCATGGCTCAGCACCTCAAGGCAGTTCATGTGTGACCTGTGCTATATTCTTATTCAGAAGCTGAGTCGGGGAGAATCCACTCCAAGTTCACCCAAGGCATTTGCTGGGATGGCAATATTCACGACTCAGGGTTTTGATTGCTGTCTTCTGGAGGCCAACATCATATCTTAGTGGCCTCTTGAAATCCTTGGAGATTGCCTGCAGTCCTGAGTTTCCCCAGCAAGGCCAGCACCTCACCAGGGGGATGTCACCTCATCTGTCACCAGTATTCCTGCCATGACCACTTGGGTGTATGAGGCTGAAAGGCTGCAGACTACTAGGGGTTAAGGGATGGGATTTGAATCTTAGTGCTCTCTCTGTCTCTCTGTCTCTGTCTCTGTCTCTGTCTCTCTCTCTGTGTCTCTGTCTCTCTCTGTCTCTCTCTCTCTGTGTGTCTCTCTCTGTCTCTCTGTCTCTGTCTCTGTCTCTCATAAATTGTATTTACTTATGTATTTTATGTATGAGTGTTCTGTCTACATGTGTGCCAGAAGAAGGCATCAGATTTCATTATAAATGGTTCTGAGCCACCATGTGGTTGCTGGGAATTGAACACAGGACCTTTGGAAGAGCACCCAGCGCTCCGAACCTCTGAGCCATCTCTCCAGCCCCCAGCTATCTCTCTCTCTCTCTCTTGAGCTGTGTGTTCTTGAGCAAGTATCTGAATGTCTCCTGCCTGCAAGTTACTTTATATATATACAAAATTATATATATATTGTTTATATAAAGACAAAACATACTGATTGTCTTTATATAATAATAGGATATTTCAGCTGCAAACTAACAAAAAGTAGTGAACAAATCAAAGTCTTGTTTTCTCACAATAAGTCTAGGGCTAGTACTTCAGGAACAGAAGCCTTCAATATGGTTAAAGCTGGAATTTTGTGGTGATGTTGATTTTATTTTTCTTAGTTCCGCTCACTCCAACCACATGGTGGCTCAGAACCATTTATAATGAAATCTGATGTCCTCTTCTAGCACACATGTAGACAGAACACTCATACATAAAATGCTAAATGTTGCTCCCAGTTTGGATTTCGTAGCTGTTAGCATTCCATCCTTGCAGGAAACATGCATTCAAAGTAGTCAAAGATGGTTGGGGTTGGTGACTGCTCGTTCCACTTCTACCTTCCTCCTTTAAAAAAAATCTGATAAGGTTTCACATTTTACAAATAGTAGGCTATGCTCCCTTCCTCTCCCTCTCTGTGTATAGTGTACAGTGCTTGTCTGCATGTTGGCATTTTGCATGGGTGTGTGAAGATGTGTGTGTTCATGCATGAGGAGGTCGGAGAGCAGTGCCGAGTGGCTTCTTTCATCACTCACTATATATATTAAGGCGAAGTCTCTCATTTGAAGCCAAAGCACGCCAGTTCTGCTGCTAGTCTCACCACCTACCCAAGCACTGGGGTTACAGAGGCCACCCCCCACACTTGGCTGGCATCGTATGTTGCTCCCGCACTATGCCTTCCCTGCCCTGGTGTGCTGAAATCCTCTGAAACCATGAGTCAAATTTCCCTCTCTTGTATTTTAGTCACGGTGATGTGAAAGCCATCAGTGGGCACTCATATAATGAGCATTGATCGTGTCCACCCCGTCTCGCCAATGCGTCCCCGCCTTCCCTTCCACGGTCCTAATAGAATCAGCCTTCTTGATTTGTCTTCCTTCTCACCTGTAAATTTCTCATGGCTGCAGTGAAGGGGAATAGTGAATGTCCACTTTAAGAAAGCCGGATGTGGTGCTATGTGCCTGGGATCCCGGTGCTGGGGTGGCAGAGGCAGGTGGATCTGTGGGGTATACTGGCTAGCCAGCCCTGTCTACCCACCTGACTTCCCAGCTAGTCAGAGACTCTGACTCAAAAACAAAAGACAAAAGGTGGACAGTTCCTGAGGAGTGACACCTAAACTTGTCCTCTGGTCTCCATACATGCATGTGCATGCACAAACACACACACACACACACACACACACACACACACACAAACACCTACACATGCATACTAATAAAATCTGCAGCATAATACAAAAAGTTAGTCAAAACCCATGACGTGACTACCAGCAGCCTGGTTGTGGATCAGGTATGAGATCATCCTACATAAGAATGAGGTGATATATAAATTTAATTCCAGTAGCCTAGGCAGTGAGACCACGGTGTGCAATGGTGCTTGAGAGTTAAGCCATTAGAGTCTGCTAGCTGCTGCACACTGTAAGGAGAAATATGCCATGGATATTTAAGTCCCTGACCTTAAAAAACATGCCCAGTCCTTTTATAGAGGTGGGGGTAATTGGAGCCAGATGAGTGATGTCATCGTAAGTTAATTTTTCACTAGGATTGCTGGGAAAAAATCACTTTCCCATGACAAATGCGACTCAGAATTTCAATAGGAACAAGCACATTTTCTACTGTAAGCGCCCCAGTGTGAACATTATCTCCTGTGTGAGCATTCTCTCTAAGGAACGCTGCATTTGCAGATAAGCAAGTTAAGATGACATCACCAGAGTGAGATGTAATCTGCCGTTATTCATGTACTCATACGAGGGGGTGCATCTGGACACAAGCATAGGTGAACATGGTGACCTGGAGATCCACGAAGAGGCAACCATGTGAAGCGGAAGGTGGAGTCTGCAATGACAGTTGCAGGCCCAGGAATGCTAACAGTTGTCAGCTAGCACCAGAAGCCAGGAAACTAGGAAGGAATCTACTCAAGGTCTCACAGGGAGCGGGGCTGGCTCAGTATCTTGGTCTTAAGACTTCTGACTTGGGGGGGGGGCTGCTTGGAGAACGTTCCAGTTGTTTGGAGACTCCTGGTTTACAAGCTTTGTTGGAGCAGCTCTTGTGGCTCCTTTAAATATGGGGATGATTTGAATTGAGACTGGATGACGAAATAAATCAAGCCCATAGCATTACTGTGGTGTAAAATATGGGGGCGATTTCCGTGGATTAGTGTCTGTCTTAGCCAAATGATTTGTGCATATTAGAACATCTGCATTCTTCCCAGGAAGCAGAGCTGGCACACAGTTTGTGGGCAGGTGGCTTATTGTAATACAGAATTGCGGGGAATAGAATCAAACAATAAAACTGGGGGCATCATTGAGCGGGTCCCTGCTGTGAACAGTTGAGGCTTGTCTTGGAGAAATCCGGTGGAATGCGCCTCAGATTTTTCTTCTCTGTCTTCTTTTTTCTCACCTGAGTTCTCTTTCAGGGTGTTAAATCATTTGAATTTCTGGATCTGAGCATAGAGGAGTGTTGAGCGCTTCCCAGAAGCCCTTTGCCTTGGTGTCAGGAAGCAATGTGAGTCAAAAGCAAATTGTTAAGGATAAGAGTCACTCTTTCAGGCCTTGCCTGTTCAAAGCTGGCTGCAGCAGTTGTGGTCAAATCCATAGCAAATCTCTCATTCAAGGTATGGGAACGCAGAACCAAACATCTTCATTGCAAGAGTGATATGAATTTGCAGCCCGATTTTGTTTGTTTAGGGTTTTAGTTTTTTGCTTGTTTTCAGTCATAGTTTAAAGCATTCTTGTTCCTTTAAGGTCTTATGCTTACAGGTTCTGGTACCTGACTGTCTTACTCCCCAGGACTCTTAAGTAGAAATCATCTCAGAACCCTGTGATTGACTTCCCTAGCTGCAAATGGCTTTCTGTGGTATTGATCCTTTTATCCTTGGGACTGGTCAGTGGGGAGCCTGCATCAAGTACAGGATTTGGGCTGGCCCTCAATAGCCAGAGTGACCTTATTGCTCATCATGACACGCTCACTATACACATTCCACCATCTTCAAGGTATGCTACGGGGTGAAATAAGCTGGGGTGTACTGTAATGCACTACAAGCTTCTCTAAGGCAGGACCTTATCTATCTCTTCACCACCGTGTCCTCACGGTGCCTGGTATACAGCAGACAATCAACAAACAGTTATTGAGTGAAAGAGAGGGCAGGTGGAGAGAGGGAACAAGGAAGAGAGGGAGGGAGGGAAGAATTTATCTCAGTTCTCCCAAGCCAGAAGTAGCTGTAGGGAGCATTGCCCAGCTTTGCCTATCAGAAAAGGACATTCATAGACAGTGAGCAAGAATGTCCTAGGTGGTGCGGCTCTGCTCTCACCCTAAGCCCTTGGTTCCAGGGATCCAGTCCAGCTACTTACATCCCTGTATGCAACAGACCAGAGTTCTTTTCACTTCTAAGTCTCACCAGCCAGCTGGTGCCCACCTAATGCTGCCAGCTAAGAGGCAGAAAACAGTCTGTGAGGGAGGGAGTCAGCACATCGCCACAGGAAAGACACAACTCACTCTCACACACACCTCACACAGCTTCTCCAAACCTTGGGGCCTCCATTGCTGTCATGGAGACTTCTGCTCTGAGGGTTCTTGTTTGGGAATTTCCTGCTTTTCTCTGCTATGGAGGTTACAAGGAAATGCCAACTTTGCAGAAGCTGAAGTCTCCTCCATGGGCTGTGGTTGTTTGGTCTTGGACCCAGGACAAGGGACTGAGGTGCATATTTTACATATCAAAGCAGGCCTGGCCTCCAGGTTCTCCCAGCATCCCTCATTCCCTACTTGGCATACCCTGTGCCCAACTCTGAATTTTCCAATTTTCCAGCCCAGAGGCTGCCTTCCCCCAGAGGAGGATCCTCCACATTTTTGGCTTCTTCTTCTTCTTCTTCTTCTTCTTCTTCTTCTTCTTCTTCTTCTTCTTCTTCTTCTTCTTCTTCTTCTTCTTCTTCTTCTTCTTCTTCTTCTTCTTCTTCTTCTTCTCCTTCTTCTCCTTCTTCTTCTCCCTCTCCCTCTCCCTCTCCTTCTCCCTCTCCCTCTCCCTCTCCTTCTCCTTCTCCTTCTTCTTTTTTTCTTCCTCCCCCTCCCCTTCCTCCTCCTCCTTCCCCTCTTCCTTTTCTCTCCTTCTTCTTCTGTCTCTCTCCCTCTCGCCCTTCCCCCCCTTTTCTTCACTCTCCGTCCATGTGCCCTTTTTCTCTATTTCTTCCCTCCCTCTTCCCATGATGACTCCCCTGGCTTCAATCCTTGGGGCCAGTGAACTCACCCAAGAGCAGCTTCCCAATAAACCTGCCTGCCTTGAATATAAATCTAATCTGACTTGAATTGGCTCATTTTACTGGAGAAGAAATAACCTATCAATGGTGACCTCAGTTTCCCTAGCCCTTGGCCCAGCTCCAGGGTATAATAGACTCTTGCTCCAAATTAGCACACTGAAGAAATAATTGACGCAATTTTTAATTCCTGGAGGCACAAGAATTGGGTGGCCTGACCTAAACTCTGAGTGATGGAAACAGTTTTAGACCAACTCTTGCTGAGTCGACAGTTGTCACATGGATCCCAGATGTCCGCAGTTTTTCCCGTCTGTGGACTGAAGAGGCCTAAGTGTGAGATCCAAACCATTTCAATGGAGTATGACTTTTCAAAGGTCAGCATCTCCCTTCCAAACTCAATCTATTCCTGCTCCTGTTCTTTCCTCCCTGATATGGATGAAAGATTGGCTCTATATGCTGAGATTGTACACAGTGAGGGTATGGAAAGCAGGAGGGGACAGTTGTCCCCTGAGCATCCCTGGTACAGCAGGAGACCAGCTGCTCAAGAAAGCGTTAGAGTAATGACCCACATGGATGTCTCTTGTGAGCACCTAGTTCCAACTTGTGGACTCTCTCTCTCTCTCTCTCTCTCTCTCTCTCTGTGTGTGTGTATGTGTGTGTGTGTGTGTGCAATTAGAGATACTCGTTAGGACCAAATCTCATAAACCAAACACACATAAAACAAGTGGCATAACATGCACCACCTGTAACAAGCAGAGCCATAGGAAAACAAGTGTGGAGTAGCTGGCCAGATGGAGAAGCTGGCTTCTGTGGGAAGCCATAGCCTTTGTTCCAGACATAAATCTTGTCTCTCTGTGACCTTTCTTTTCAATCTTTCATTTTCTTCTTAATCCCCTCTTCCTGCCTTCTCTCTTCATTTCTCCAGAGGATATTTCCCCCCTTCCCCTGGACCTAACAGAACTTAAGGGCTTCTCTCCTTTAGGATAACCTGGTTCGGCTGAGGTTTGGGGACAGATGAGGCTGGATTCTGTTTTCTATTCAGATGCTGATTGCTATGCCCAGAGATCTGGTTGCAGTCCAGACATTGTCATCGTCGTCGTGACTGTTGGAATATCTCCTGTATCAATGATGCGTAAAGATTGTTTTCCATCAACCTCTGCTTAATTAAGTGCTGATCCCCCAATAGCTGGGCACGAGAAGAGAATACAGCAGGGATTCAGATCTCAGTCAGGGGCTCCCAAAGAGATCAGAGAGATCAAGAGAAGAAGGTGTGGAGAGAAGAGAAAGAGCAGGAGGATTCACCATGAGATGACTATGAAAGAACAGCCCTGAGGGCACACATGGATCAGAGCGAGCCAGGGCAAGACTCAGATGCAGGGAAAGATCCATGTGGTTGGGAGATAGGCAGCTTCTGAGGGTTGGAATAGCTCACAATCTGCCCAGCATAGTGCCTGCAGCTTGTTGATAAATTTATTAGGTCTCAGCGTCATTTATTTGGGAGCTAAAAGGGGCTAGATCAGGCATAGAAACACCCTATCATTACTTGAGCAAAGGGGGCATAGAAAAGCCCCCAGGATTACATTTACAGGAGCCTCTGTCTCTCTGTCTTTGTCTCTGTCTCTGTCCCTCTGTTGTTATCAGTGTTGTGGGTAGGATCCAGGCCTCCTTGTGAATACTAAACACAATTGTTACTGAGCTGCGTTCTACCCCTCACCATCCCATGAGACTATCCCTCTAGGAGAGCTACAGGCAAAGGTTAGGAATGAAAGACCCACAACTCCTGTCTCTATTTCACTTATAGTCTTCATACTACCATAAACACATACCTCAAATCTCTGTCATAGTCTGTTTGGACTGTCATATAAGATACTATATTGGCAGAGCGGCCTGTACACAAACGAAGTCTCTTTCTCACCATTGTGGAGCAAGATCAAGGCAGATTTGGTGTTTGGACAGGGCTACCTCCTGGCACACGGGTGATGCTGTCTCAGTGCCTTTACCCGGAGGCTGGGCTGGCTGCTTCCTACAAAGGCTTTAAGCTCCATTCATGAGGACTCCATCCCCACATCTGGTCACTTTTCAAATGCCTGAGCTCCTGATGGTTATAAGAATGTGGTGTTAGACTCTAGCTGGCATCTGTGCAGCAATTACTTCCCTTCTACAGGGAACCTCATCTGTGAGGCCCTGACTTCCAGAGAGCAGGGTCTCTCACCTAGGGAAGTGTTTTTACATCAAGAGGGTACTGGTGGTCAGACATCTTGCTCCGTGCCCCTTACCTCCCTTCTTTGAAAGAATCAGAGAGCCCGACTGTAAGCCTGCATTATGAAACCAGCACCATCCTCACAAGAAGAGACTCCCATTCCCGTCTCGTGGGCTCTGATTTCCTCTCTTCAGAGCCCCTGCCATGCTGCCATGCTGCTGTCTGTCTGTTTGTCTGTCTGTCTGTGGCATTAAATAAAATTTTAAGCCTCAAGGAGAAATCTGTATCTCAGTGTCCTCTGCCGTCTCTAAGACATTTCAGTACAGTACCTGGACAGGCAGGATTTCAGTATACAACATTTAGACCACACCAACCTCCTTCCCTATAAGCTCCCTCATCAGGAGAGTAGATGCAAGCTCCTTTCTTCTGCTTCCCCAGGCCCGCTGTGGACTCTTCACGGTAGTCCTGATTTTCAGACTAGGTCCCAGACCCTTGCTTTCCCTCCCCTGTGATCTAGGTCTCACAGGTTGGTCAGGGACCTGTTCTGTGTCAGCCTTGCAGGTTGCTTAGCCCCAGAGCCTTCCCTTTGTGTCTTCATATCCTTCTAGAAAAGGAGAGGCCATTGCCTGCCCACTCCTGAGATGCCACCAACTGGACTCAGTCAATCCTTCAACCCGTGGGAGAAGTCAGGGTCCTGGTACTCAGGTGGGCAAGGAGTTGGCGAATGACAAACAGATATGGATACAAGGGAGTGTGCTGTCTCTGAATGTAATTTCTCAAAGCGAGCATCAGACTTATATTACAGAAGAAAATAAGGAAGTTAGGTGACACATCAGCCAATGTACATTGAGGTTACCTGGTGCTTAATGACTCTTTGCACAAAACAGAAGAATGCATACATAAAGACTGACAGGAACCAGGCAATGTGACAACTAAGACAAGGTCATCCCTATCTAAGGTCAGCTTATTCTTAGAAGCCAGGTGTGAGGTCTTTATGCCCCAGGGGCAAGGCCCTTCATGCCCAAGCCATAGTTCTAATTCTGATTTATTGTTTAATCCACAACCAGCCAGCTCTCAGTAAATACCTAACTATGCTGTTCTTCTGGGCTAGTGAAAGTATGCACTAGAGAGGGCCCGTACACACTGACCTTTTGGTGAGCAACACAGTGCTCTAGTTCCTTCTTAAACCACAGTCCAATCTTCTTCCTAAACCATTGTAAATTCCTGTATATGGGAGTGATTCAGCTGTATTCTAAATGTTTGTGGGGGACCTCCATTACCAGAGAAGTCCACCAAACTTTCTTCTATTAAGTAATGTAGTCTGCTATACATGAATATAATAAGAATTTTAAACTTACCTTGTTAAACTGCCCTGAAATTTCTAACTCTATCTAGTAGATTGTAATGCCTAATTTCTTTCACTATCTCTATTTCAATACTGGAGGCATTTCATCTGAATAAGTAACGTTCTTACTAAATTCCAAGCCCAGGGTCGGCTCAAGGACTGCCTAGGACACTGGGACATCCGTGAAGGCCAGGAAGCAATGTTCAATCTAACTAGCTATTTGTCAAATCATTCTTTGGGGGTGCCTATAATAAAACAATACTGAAGAAATACACACAGAACCCTTCACTAACTATTGCAAGGACAAATCTGAAACACATCTGAGTTATGGGACGCCAAAGACTCTCCAGGAGACCAGTTTCCGTGAACCTTTGTGCCTCAGGACTGTGGCCAAGCTTTTGGACTTGTCATGCAGACTCCACTGGAGTGGAAGTGGCACTGAGAACTGGCTTTCCACCTCCACCCCCACTTTGTGTCTCTGTGCATTGAAAATAGATTGAAAATAGATTCTTCCCCATCACATAACAGATTCTGATTACAGTCTCCCCCCCTCCCCCCTCCCCCTGTATTTCTCCCAGTTCTTCCCTAAGTCAAAGTTTTCAGAGGGGTCTAGACTGAACACAACCCTCCTGCTGTTTCAAATACTTATTCATCTGCCATGTGTGCGCACACGTGCACAATCCTTTTCTAAAACCCCCAGCAGCAAGAAGCTGGGAGCCTTGAGGTGGGTTTAGAGCTCAGAAAAGTCAGGGATACCCTGGCTAGATGAAGCAATAACATGGATGCTCTCTAGGGGTACTTCTCCCAAGGTAGGGTGAAGTGTTGTATTGAGGGGAACTGGTTAAATTTTTCTCTCCCTATTGTAGGTCGTGAGACAAAGTGAAAGCAGTAGCTAGGTCTCCTGTCACAGCAGCCAGACCCTCCCTTGGCATCCAGAGAGAGCCCTGCCTTGGACCCCCACATTTCTGTACAGTTTCCCCCTACAGAAATTATCTCAGCCTCCAGCATGAATATATTTAGCTTACCTCCTGGGTGCTTCCCAGAGGTGAATTTATCATAGACTATCAATGTTCATGATGCGGTCGGTCCCTTGTCCATGACATTCTTTCTGTAATCTTCCCAAATGGAAGTGTGACAAGGAGTTAAAGGCTGCTTTTGCCAAGACACAAACTCTTTACCTGGGCCTGCACATGCCCAGTGGGTTTCCAAAAGCCTGCAAAAGCTTCCTTACATCCCATCTGTACCTGATCTGTCTCCTTTACCAGTGCAAAGCCTTGGGCTAGATTTCTACTGAACTCTCACAGAGACATTAATCATTTAACGACTGTTCCTCTAAAGCCGGCAGTCCTTCTCCTCCAAGGCTAAAAGCTCACCAGGATAAGAGAGAGCTGTTCTCAAGATTCCAGGAATACCCAGCCTGTGGAGAGGTCACCTCATGGTAGGGCTGTCTGCCTTAGTAGGAGAAACCATGTCATGTGGCGAAGTGGATTGGTACCTCACACAGTACTGACTTTCCTGAGTCAGTAGGACCTCGAAGATCAGACCTGAGATAAGGGAGACAGATGGTACATCCTCTCAGCATCTCCAAGTATGGACAAGACTGGTTAACTCTTCCCCTTCTCACTTCTTCTTCTCTATAACTGCCTTTGGCAGTCCTGAAGTCAGGGCTGAGAGTGCATTTGTGGGCTTTTCTTGCCTCACTTGTTCATCTATACTGAGGGGGTCCTAGAGGTAGACTAGCCTGGCCTTTGTCAGCCTATTCACCCGAACACAGGATCACATCAGGACACTTCTGTTACTTATAAAACAAATTCACTCCCATGGCAATCTCGGCCTGATCCTGGATCCTGTCATGCCTGCAGAGACCAACTGAATGACAGAGACCATTCCAACATGAGGTTGGAATGTTGTAGGTCCAAGGGGCTTGTTATATTCTCTTGGGCTAGTTCTAGCCTCCGGAATAGCTATTTATGCCTTGCTCACCTCTGTGTCTGAATTCACATCCTGTGATTAGCAGACAGAAACCTTTTAGAATCTATCAACTTAGCAGAGACTAACTTCCACCAACCTAGAAGCTAAGAATGCCATCAGATAGTGTTTTGGACCTAAATAAATCTCCTCCCATTTGGCTGTACTGCCTCTCTGCTGTACCCACCAATGAATGGCCTTGATTGACAACATTCTTTGTTCTGTAAAACTATACAGCGTCCTGAAATTGCTTCCATGTTGGGATATGGAAGTCAGGGTAACCCTAAACCTGTGTTCTCAGGCCATGGCCACTGACAATAGCTCCTGAACAAACTTTCTCTTGTTCCATTTAAGATGAGAGTGGTAGAGAGATGGATCAGCCGTTAAGAGCACTGACTGCTCTTCCGAAGGTCCTGAGTTCAAATCCCAGCAACCACATGGTGGCTTACAACAATCCATAATGAGATCTGACACCCTCTTTTGGTGTGTCTGAAGACAGCTACAGTGTACTTAGGTATAAGAATGAATAAATCTTTGGGCCAGAGTGAGCGGGGCCGACCGGAGTGTGCGGGGGTGG
>LR750585.1:0-97500 GCA_902729485.2 Mus minutoides | reverse complement strand
GTAGGGGCTGGGAACAGAACCTGAGTCCTTTGAAAGAACAAGAGCTATTAACCACTGAACCATCCCTCTGATGTTGTTCTTGAGTGGGCTAAATGTCAAGTAGGTATCTTATAAAGTAGCCTAGAGAGAGGGGATATCTCAAGAGTCCTATGTTAAAGAAAACGTGCTTAGAAGCGTGTCCCTGTCGGAGAAGGAGGTAAGATGTAGCATGTGGCTATGGCCTTCCCAACCTTGAGCAGGCTGAACAGACCTGAGTGCTTGCCACAATGGACCTTATCAACCTTGGTGGAGTCACCTGCCTTGGTTGCTTGTGCAAGTCCCCATAGGAATTTAGAAGAACAGACTGCCTGCTGACTTTGCTTTGCAATATAATCCAGCAGAAACAAAGGATGGGGGCTGTGGGCTTGCCCTATATAAACACAGTGCTGAATATTAAACTTGGAGCCCTGATTCGAACCTTGTCTTGGCTTCATTCCCCACCCCCAACCCTCACCCAAGCCCACCCCCACCCCATCTTTTTCAGGTAAACCCACATTGTCTATGGTCACTAGAAGACAACATGTGGCTGTCTATAGAATTAACAAGAGCTCAGATACTCCCTGTATATGGTGATTTGAGTAAGAAATGCTCCCCCCCCAAAGCTCATATATTTGAAAACTTGGTCCCCAGTTTGTGGTGCTGTTGGGAAAGGTTATAAAACCTTTGGGATGCACTTGCTGGAGGAAGTATGTCCCTGTGGTGGGCTTTGAGGTTATAGCTTCATCCCATTTCCAGTGAATCCACTCTGCTATTAGCATGTGGCAGAGATGTGATCTCTCAGCTTCTTGCTCCAGCCACCTGTTGCCATGGTTCCCCACCATTATGGACCCATGCCCAAGGAAAGCCAAAATTAACTCTCTTCTGTAAGTTGTTTCTGGTCATTGAATTGTTTGTAGTAGCAGAAAGGTATCTAATATACCTTGTTTTAAAACTTTTGCTTTCGTAATACACGGAATTATATAGGTAACCCTAACTGAAGTGGTACCAAGAAGGATGCAAAGCAAAATAGCAAAAGAATCAGGAACTTTCAAATTAGCCTTGAGTTCACTGGGATGCCTGATGCTAATGAAAGAAACTGATGAAATCTGGCTTTATCATAAGGGTATTTATTGCCTTATTAACAAAAACCTGTATATGGGGGTTTTGAGGACACACTCTGCAACTTTGATGATGTCATGGTTGGCTTGGGCTCTTCCCATCTCTTCTCCATCCCCTTGGTCTGTTAGTTTTTTTTATCCTTTGGGTTGTTGCCTCATGAGCTCAAGAAGGTTGCCACACTTTTCGCTTATCATTATCTATTTAAACAAGAAAAGATAAAGGTACAAGATTTTCTTCTGGTGAGTCCCTTTTAACTTGAGTACTGAAAAGTTTCTCAAGGAGCATCTTTTTATATCTTGCTAAGCTGGATCACATGCTGTGGCTTGCTCCCAGGAAAGCTGAGAATGCCACTTTTCAGCTTCTAGGGAAGGAGAGAGGCAAGAGAGAAGGGTACCAAAACTGGCTTTTGAATAGTAAGCCACAGTGAATGTCCCTAGTCCCAAGATCAAGCATCATGCTGTAGCAAAAAGCACAAGGTCATGACTTAAGATCCTTCCTATGGGACCAGCTTCCTATGGGACCAGCTTCCTATGGGACCTTGAATCTGTCACTTGGGTGACAGGTCTCTCCAAGCCTTGGGGTGGGGATCTTTTTCACCCTGATTTTATGTAAAAGTTCTTGCAGGTGGTGAATGAGCTGTCTAGTGGTGGTGGTATTGTTGTTTTGATTTTGATTTTGATTTTGATTTTTTTTTTTTTTTTGAGACAAGGTCTCTTAACTGACTGTTCTGGGCCTCATTATGTAGCTCAGACTGGACTTGAACTCACAGAGACCTACCTGTCTTTTTCTCCTGAGTGCTAGGATTAAAGTCATCATGCCTGGCTCTGTGGCAGTATTTTTAATTTAAAGAGACCTCGCTGTTAAAGGCTGCTGTGCCTCCTCTTTACTCTGTCAGCAAACATTTGTTGAGAGATAAACTCCCCTGTTCACAGGCTGATGTGAAGTGACTTGTAATCCAGTGTCTCTTGGTTCTTGTTTCCAGGTTTCTTTTCCCACAGAGGACAACAGGTTCAAGAATGTTGACGAAAAAGGCCATTTGTCTGAGCTAGGCTGAAGGCACTCCTCACACAACGGAGGGATCTCTCTCTCTCTGGAGGTTCATTGCTTCCCCGGGCAGGTTCTCCTGGCTCTGTAAACCATATAAAAATTCCCTAGAGCCCTGTCCTCATTTCAGTTCATGCAACAACAAAGGTTGACTCCGCCCGCACCCCCCAACACTGGATCCCCAATACACACACCTGAATCTTCAACCTGTATTCCCAAAACACTGACCATAATTCAGCAGTTTAGTCAGGAGTGAACCCTAAGCTGGTAACTAGGCTAGGTATGGCAGGGACGAACGTCAATAGTCAGCTCAGCACAGTGCTGAATGCAGGATCCTTCTCTGCGGAGGAATGAGCGGAGTTAGTGTACTTAACTTCTAAGCAACAGGGAGCAGTTTTAGTCTGGGTAGATACTTCAAGGGTTTAGTGTCTTTGTGGTCTATTTTTTTTTTTTTTTTTTGGTCTTTAAATGGGAAGTGATTCTCAAATACTTCATCTATTGTTATTTGGATGTTGATGTGTGGGAGAGTATTTTTGCATGGAATTCATATTTTGATAAGTGGCTTTCAAGTGGACTTTAGGTCAAGTAGGTTACTTTCAACAGTGTGGTTGGGCCTCTTCAGCAAGGTTTACAGAAGACAATAATGGCTTTCTCCTGCCACCAGAGGGCCTCCTCACATAAACTTCAACATCAATGCTTCCTGGTCTCTAGCCTGCAGCGCGCTGTGGAGACATAAACTGTGCTAGTCTCTATAATTCCTTAAATTAAATAAATTGAGACGTCTCAGCAGGTAGAGATACATGTTGTGCTCAGGCAGGCCTGGTGAACTGAATCCGGTTCCTAGAGCTCATATAAAGGGAGTAGAGAAACAACTTTGACCTCTAGCCTCCTAACCCACCTGGGTCTCCCACATACATATATATCATGCTTATGTGAACAATCACACACACACACACACACACACACACACACACACACACACTAATTAATTAGTGATTGTGTTTCTTTCTCTGAGGAATCCTGACTGATACATCAGGGCAGGGCTTTACATGCTGCAAACCACTGTCATCACCACAACACTGTGGCCCAGATGAATTGACACACAGATGAACCATCAAACCCGTCAGTCACAGCGGTGGGAGCCATTGGTGAGAAGACATAGCTTTGCCATCCTTTCTCCTTCCAGAGTCCTGGGCTGTTGGCACTGTACATTCTTCTCTTGATCTCATCTGAGTGTTGGAGCTGGGATGCAGTTGTTGATGTATTTGAAATATTCATTCAGAGACAAATGACTGTTGATATTCCTCTCTTTTTTGTTTTTGTTTGTTTGTTTGTTTGGTTGGTTTTTTGAGACAGGGTTTCTCTGTGTAGCCCTGGCTGTCCTGGAACTCACTCTGTAAACCAGGCTGGCCTCGAACTCAGAAATCTGCCTGCCTCTGCCTCCCGAGTGCTGGGATTAAAGGCGTGCGCCTCCACACTCAGCCTGATATTCCTCTCTTACCTTGCCTTTTCTTCAGGTGGCCAACATACAGAGCTTTACAGCCAGGAAGCCCTTCAAACCTTGAAACCTTCATCTCTGCTACAGAACATCTCTGGGATGTAGCTGGAAGCAATTGCTTCCCAAAGAACCCCATCATGACCCAGGGGTAATAACCATGGTAACAGAATGAACATCAGGGTAGCTTGTAAACTCATCAGCAGGTCCAGTTTTTATAAACAGGGCAGGAGTTAATAAGATAAAGGAATCTCAGAATTGCTTTGTCTCAGCATGTGTGCTTTGTATCATTACATTTTAATAATGCAGTATTTGCTTAAAAGTATGTAGGCACATGGAGCAAAACAGGACCACCAATAATTTAATGACATGTTGCCTCTGCTTAGCTGTATTTTCCATATAAGGCAAACACCCCACATAATTTTGGAACTGCAGGAGACACAGTTGTACTCAATGTTGTTTTGCAGTGAAGGGTAACTCAGCAGGTACTGGTTGCTCATAACCAGCACATTTCTAGCAAAAGTCTGGTATCCAGGAGGACAAGTTCTTGACCTGGCTCCTGAGATAACCGCTGAATATCCAGTGTCTGGGCCGTTGATGGGAGTTCCGTGTGTCTCTGAGGTCTGGGGATCAGGTGTGATCTCAGGGGAGGAAGGATCTGGAGATCCAGTAGCTAGGGTCAGTGGCGCTTCATGATCATGTGACTGAGCGTGCTCCATAAGGATCCTGGGTCCCAAGGCTCACGTGAGATACCCTGGTAAACAATACATCACCACGAGTCACAAGACATTGCTGCTGACAGTACTAAGCTCATCCACAGGGGACTGTCTAGGGAGGTGACACTTGGGATCCACAGGGGACTGTCTAGGGAGGTGACACTTGGGATCCACAGGGGACTGTCTAGGGAGGTGACACTTGGGATCCACAGGGGACTGTCTAGGGAGGTGACACTTGGGATCCACAAGGGACTGTCTTGGGAGGTGACACCTGGGAGTTTTTTTGCTGATTTCTCTTATTTGTCATTGATGTGGCCTTTCCTTTGTGAATTCAGATCTGTATCTGCCCATGGTACCACACCAGAACTAGGGATGTTCCAGCTTTTCTGAGTACCTTATGTCATTAAACCTAAAGGAGATCTTGGGGAACTCTTAATACAGTCTCTCAGCTATGGGAAAGACATCAACAAAGGTACTTCCTAGGAATGTCAGCTGTTAAAAAACCGATAACATGGGAGCTGCAACTGGACCTCTGAGGACTCACCATGGGGGAGCTTTGAAGGTCTTCCCTTTGGACCTCAGAGGGCTTATTTCCTATATTTATCTATCCAAACTGTAGAATTTTTGGTGGTAGTTCTTCTCTGTTTCTTATTCCCAAAGTTCCTAGCATGGTACTCTGCAAGTTAGATGGTGCCAACTGCCTGGCTGCCAGGGATTTGGGCTGCTAAAGGACCTATCACTGTCTCCAGAAAAGTTCTTGGCCTGATGGAGATGATGGGAGCCATTACTGTGGGATAGTTTATGACCCAGAGTTCTTGGTGGGGTCAGGCAGAAGCTGGCTGCTGGTTCAGGCCACATGCCTGTGCTTTCTTTCCCAGCTCCATCTGCTTTCTATATTCGATATCTGCTTAGAGCACTCCTCTTTATAAACCACTTGTCTAGGAATCCCCATCTCTGGGACCGACTGAAAGAGCCAGACTAGGTGAATGATAATCAAATTCTCACTGACCATTGAAATCTCCACAACCACGTCGATGGAGCTCAGAACACAGACCACAGTGTTCTTACTTCTCAGCTCTCTCTATTGCAGTCTTGTGCTTATGAACTAACGGGGAGAAGTCAAAGCAGTTACATATATACTTAGCAGTTCTGGGAGGCAGAAGGTGAAAGGAACTCTCACCATCCCTATGGTTCTCTTTCCTACGGCAGTGCCTACCTGTCCATAGCTGTCAGGCAGCCTGAGCCAGGCTGAGGAGCAAGCACAACCCCATCGCAGATGCCTTGTGGCTGCATCACTCCAATGCTGAGTTAGCTTTTTGGTTCGGAGAGGGAGTAGCCTATTCCCCACCATGAACTGAGATTCAGCCCAGAGTTTAGCTGAGCTGCTTGGTTTAGAAACATACACCACAGGTGAGCTCCCTCAGTGGTTGTATTTGGTTCCCTGACCTCAAACTGTACCTGGAACCCTGCCACGCCCTATTGTCACTTTTACTGTGCCACTGGATGCTAAGAGACATCAAGATGTAGGAACTTTGATACATCGGAGAGTTGAGAATGTGCAAAGACAAACTGAAGGCTGTGCAAAGGAGCACCTTGAACTCCTGGAAGTTAAGACCCGGAAGGGATTTTAGCCATCTTTGCCGTGTTCTTAATGCTATTTAGTGAGATAGGGATCATGCCTCACTACCACTGGCCCAGATGTTCAGCAAGAACATACAGCTGTTTCATTTAAGCTCAGACCTGCTGGCTGGCTCTGACACAAAGACCCAACACTTCCTATCAGTGACCTGAATCACTTGCTGGTCCCAAGAGACTACAGGCAGGATACTGATGAAAGACTTGATATGCCTAGGAGATCAGCACGGCACGGGGGTTGGGGAGGAGGGCTCACTTTAGCTCTTTGGATGTAGAGGCAGGCATATCTCTGTAAGTTCCAGGCCACCAGGGCTATATAGTAAGATTTTGTCTCAACAACTACAACAACAGCAACAGCAACAACAACAACAATTGTAAACAAAAAGAAAAGGGAAAAGAAGAATATCCTGGGGTAGCCAGAGGAACACTTTGTTCTGCTCTCATCTCAACACTTCTTTGTGTGTATGTTGTTGTGTTTTATAAAAAAGGAAGAATGAACCAGGATATGTTTGGCTGACTGAGGTGTGGTGAGGTGGAAGGGGAGGCCTCTGCCGGGCCCATGCTGAGACATCCCTTCCCCCCTTCCCCCTGAGGTACCAGTCACCATGGAATAGAGTTTATTTAGGGCATGGGGAGGAGAGTTGAAGAGGGAGTAGAGGCTGAGAAAGGCAGAGAGAGAGAGAGAGAGAGAGAGAGAGAGAGAGAGAGAGAGAGAGAGAGAGAAGAGAAGAAAGGAGTCAGCTAGGAATACAGGGAGAGAGAGTTGGGAGGGGAATGAGGAGAGAAGGGACAGAGAGGGTTAAAGGGTAGGAAAGCAAGAGAATGAGGATGGGACAAACAGTCCCTTTTATAGTGAGTCAGGTATACCTGGTTGTTGCCAGGTAATTGTGGGGTGGAGCCTAAAGGAATGCTAACATGTGGTGTGCATTTGAGGTCCCATGGACGAGTGATCTGTGCGTGTGGAATTCTGCGCCTATTTGTTAATGTGTGTATGTATGGTGGTCCGAGGTTGATGATGATCCTTAGATCTCACTCCACCTTTTTTTTTTTTTTTTTTTAATGTGAGGATCTCTCACTGACTCTGACTCTGGAGCTCATCCGTTTGGCTGGGTAGGCCATCCAACGATGACTGGGGATCTTTCTGTCTCTACCTCCCACCGCAGAGTGGGGGCTTTCAGATGCACAGCGTCCTCTACCTTTTAGCTGGGGGCTGGGGCGAGAGCTCAGGTCTTCATGGTAACACAGCAGGGCTGAACCATCTCCCCAGCTCCTTACCTCTGCCTCTGACATTCAACTGCAGCTGCTTGTTCTGAGCTAAGATTTTATTCTTATAGGAAGGAAAAAAGAGATTTGAGAAAGTCCTAGCCGGGGCAGGAGTTCATTGCCAGCACTAGGCCTTCTTTGCCTGGGTTGTGCACATACTTCATGCTGAATCCCACTGCTGACACCAAGGAGTTTGGCCTTTACCTTTCTGTACGTGCTAGGCTGGCTTCCACCTGCATGTATGAGTGCCTCTTGCTTGTGGCTGTTTGTCAGCCAGTGGGACCTGTTTAGATGTAGTAGAAGACAGAGTTCCTGGGGAGAAGTTCTGAGGTGAGTAATTATCAATAAGTGTCCTGAGATTATCCACTTTGCTATTGAGCTAGGACTCTGCCTCCCAGAGTTCCCCACTCCTCTGTATAATGTGAAGGCAGATGCCTGGGATAGGAACTGTATCCTTCATTGGCTTCTTTCTCTGTTTTCTTACTTTCCCATTACCCTGTCAGTGTTTCCTGAGACCCTGTTCACAACTTCTGGACTTGAGCCTTAACTTCAGTTGCTTCTGAGAGAAACCAACCTGTTAGTACCCTGTTTCTCTATTCTCCTCTTCCTTCACTTCCTTCCTCCCTTCTATACAGACCAGGCTCAAAGTTGGAAAGGAATGATCTGTAGAAGCAGCTAACCTGGAGCTCTGGGGTTCTCCCTGCCCTAGTGGATCATTGGCCAATATTGGTTCAAGTTGGCAAAGGGACCAGAGAGGGCAGATGGGTTAGGGTGTGGGTGTTTGGAAGCCCTGTGAGCACACAGGGTGGATAAGACCAGCTGCAGGGAGGCAGATCAACTTTGGATGATTCAAGGCTTATGCATATAATTAGGGGCCCAGGGGGTAGGAATGTCTAGGATGGGAAAAAGTCATGGGCTGAATGCTTAGGGTACCAAAACGCCTCATTAGCATGGGAAGCATCTCAGGAATCTCAGGCTAGTCGAATGGGTTCTTATTGGGAGAAAGGAAGTTGAATCTGTAATCTAAGGCTACCTGACATTCTACAGGTAGAGATGTGTGTGTGTGTGTGTGTGTGTGTGTGTGTGAGATGTTGAATTCCCCAGACAAGGTCAGAGAAGGGGAAGCCCTGTCAGTGAAGGGAGTCCTCCATTATTGCACCAAGCCCCAGAAGGCTATCCCCGACAATGGTAGACTCTGATCTTAATTAGCAGAGTCTTCCCACAGGGCTAACTAGAGGCAAAGAGAGGCCTTTCCTGACCCAGATCCTCCCCTTTGTGTTCCCCTGGCTGCTCCAATGATAATCCCACCAAGTGTGCCCAAGATGGGCTGCTGCCATGGCTTTGGTCCTTAAAAGAGGATGTAGATTCTAGTTCCAGCTCTGCCGCTTTCTAAGTCATCGCTTCAGGCAAATGGGTACCTGGTTCTAGGTTTCCATTGGCCCCTCTGCAAACTGAGGGGGTTGCAGTGGACAATCTGTCAATTCCCACCTCCTGTGTACAACTGTATTTGTTTAATAGTGAAGGGAGGCAAGTAAGACTTCTCTTAGAGGAGAAAATGTTTGATGCACACAAACAGTTATGAGGGCGGGGCTCTGTGACCCTTCTCCCTCTCCACTGGTTTGAAAGAATCCTAGCTTTCAAGCTGGCTTCATGGTTGCTTATTCTGACCATTCCAGCTAAAAGTCTGGTTTTGAGGCAGGGTGAACTTGCGGGTAATAAAACTGATGTGCTATAATAGGATTTGCTAACAAACTTGCTTAACAAGTACTAAGTCATATGAAGTAGAATTTAGCTAAAGGAGTGTGGCCTCCAACATCATTGGAAGATACGTAAGTCTACCGATCGGGGAATGTCTGTGGCACTTACAATGGTGGTTCCCAACCTTCCTGATGCTGCAATCCTTTAATACAGTTCCTTACGTCACGGTGACCATCAAACATAAAGTTACTTTTCTTGCTTCCTCACAATTGTAATTTAGCTACTGTTATGAATCGTAATATAAACCTCTGTGCTTTTGAACCACAAATGCAAGAAAGCCGTCCTGTTTCAGGAAAACGCTTTGGCCTGTAGACTAGTTTGTGGGTTACACAGCACCCCCTAGGGCCCTTTCAGGGAAGTGTTAATCTTAGCATCATGTGATAGGTGTGATTGTGGACATATCCTTTGGGGGTGTGGGGGGGCTTTTCTGCTTCTCTTAGTTCTGTGGTGCTATTTAGGATACTCGCCCTCCCCCCTGTCTTATACCCTTATTACATTATAAAACATTTTAATACCCCAGGCTTCACATTGGACTTAGAAGTTTTTCTAATAAGAAAACTTGAACGAGGTTTCTGTCCTAACTGTGGGCTCTGTCTTCACTGACATCATCTAGGTAGGGGGAGACACTCCTTGTGTTTGCCTGGAATTACGCATGGTATCCAGTCCCATATAAAACCCCAGGACAGCTACAAAAGTGACCCAAAGGATCAGTGACACTTGACCAGGATGATGTGGGTCCCTGTAGGAGCACAGAGGGACTGTGAGAACCTCCATTGTGAGTAAGAATTCTGGGGAAGGCAAAACCAAGGCATTGTTTATTTCTGGTTTCTTCCAGTTTCTATCTTCAGACTGTAGTTGAGTGTGAGTATTAACTGGGTAAAGGGGGACTGCTGTACACTTGGCAGATGGTTTGGAGGGAATCTGATAAATGGTTCATAAGCCTCTCATCTTGGTGTAGGCGCATTTCAATAGTAGTGTGTTCTAACCAAAAGGCCCTCCTCAGACATCAAACAAGAACAAAAATGTAAAATTCTAGGTCTATATTTGTTGAGTAACAGGTGGAGCTGGGGCTTCATAATTATTATCACAGGTACGACAGAGCAGTCAGCTTCAGATGGAAGCCAGCTCAGGTACCTGTGAGGGGTGTGGCTCAGGTGGCTATTTGGGACAGGTTTGTTCTCTGCAATTTCATGATATTGAGATCGTCTATGATAATAAGGATCAGCCCTGGTCAAAGGTGTGGAGTTGATGCTAAGATTGTAGAAGATGGAACCAGGCCTCAGCAGCTAATTTTGATCACACATGTGTACATTTTCTCCTTGCAGAAGCCCCCTCCCAACCCCTGTATATCCCTGTGTGGAGTTTGGTATATGGATCCACGTGCTCTCATTTAGTAGTATGTTATTATAGTGCATTCATAGAGTGAATCCTGTCATAGCTAAGCCTCCCAGTGTGTTACAACAATCCTTGATTTCAGTAGGAATTCAGAAAAACTATCTAGAGATGGGAAACTATTTAGCATTACATAGAACGGAGCCAAAGTAGCTCAGAGCTGGTCTGCAGAATGTTTGCTAGGGACAATAGCTTTAGGGAATAGATGGATTTCCCACTGAGAAAGGAATCTTCACTACAGCCAGGTATAGCAGGCTACATTGCATATTAGAAGCAAGTTGGTAAATTCTTCTGACAAATGGAAATTCCTTACAGATATTTAAAAGTACAGCCAAGTTACCTTCATATGCAAGAATTTACCTAGGCCTAGGAAATAGGGGGGTTGTGGTAATACATTATTCGTGAGAAGGTGTGCTAGAACAGAACCCCCTGGTGCTAGCTCTCACAAGGCTCAAAGGAGTAGCACAAATTGTGACTAGGGTGTGAAATCTTATCATTAGCTGATCCTAGGCAGAGCTGCTCTATCTTTACTGTAAATATTACCTGGTTCCTATAAGTCCTTTTGAAGTCATTCCTTTGTTTTGTGTATCATATAAGACTGGTGTTCACTTTGTGAAATTACATTTAGATCCACACTCCCTTGTGTCATGTCTGTTTGTCATTCTCTGAACTCCTTTGCCCACTTGCTCCAGAGAACCCGTTCCATGCTGACAGGGGATCTAAAGGGTCTGCGTCACAACGGTGCAGCCAGCAAGGCTCTCATGAGTCAACCATGGTAAAAGATGCCAATTAATGTGACAGTTCCTGATGGATCTATGTTCCAATAAAACTTTATTTGGCTCATCCTGATCAAGTTTAATAATATTTAACAGATTCTTTTAAGAACATGAATAATTATAACAGCTCTCCGTGAACTCGCGGTCAGTCAGCAGCATGTCCCTTTACTCAAAAAGTAAAGCTTCCCTCGGAGGACAAATGGCACATAAGGAGTGGTGTGCATTGCATTTTCTTAAAGAAAAAAAGAGAAAAGAATAAAACCTAAACCACTTTATATTTACATATTTTTCCACTTAAAAACCGGTCAGCATGATTTAACTGTTTTAAAATATATGATTCTGATGCACTGTAGGTCCCAATATACAAATCATAGTTAGCTCAGATTTAAGGTGCTGTGATGTGAGAATGAACACAGCCCAAGGAGATCTCTCAACAGACTAGCTAGACCTTGTGTGGGTATCTTTGGGATGTTGGCAGAGAGAGGGGAGGAGGAGGGGGAGGATAGATACCAGTGGCAGAGTGTTCAGGGACAGACACTGGGGACTGTTTGTGTCCCCCCAAACCCCCTTCCCCATGCTTTTTCTGCTGAGGGCTTTGGACTGACTCCAAGTCTGTCTTAACCTAAGCTACCTGGGTGTGACTACTTTGAATCCCTTTCTTTGTCTTGGGGTCTCCATCTCCATAGCTGACTCTTTAGGACACTTGAGGTTGGGACCCCCTTTTAAACTCCTAGTTTATCTTTCTGGATTTCTTGACCCAGGGTTGCTAGCTCTCAGGCCATCCCTTTAGGGTCTACTCTTGACTAGGACCAAATGGATGCTTCCAACCACGGGCGACACTATTGAAGGATGATGGGTCTTCTGTGGAATCCTTCCCTCCTAGCTCATTTGTTTTTATGGAAAGCACCTTATTGCTTTCCCTACAAATGAGCAATTTGTGCCAAGAACATTTGGTCCCGAAATAGGCTTGGAGAGGAGCTGTGTGTCTGTGGGTGGGGTGGGTGGGAGGCTGGGGGCTGGACAAGAGGGATTCTTGCAATTGCTGTCTTCAAACTCACCCATGTACTATATCCACTAGGGAATGAGCCAGGAAAGTGCATAGGGCATGCAGGTAGAGGCTGTAGGCACAGGCCTGGGAGATGTTTACCTCAATTTACCCACAGCACCCAGACTGCTCTGATATGAAGCAAAAACTTCAGACTGAGCTGGGTCGGTTAAATACAGGAGGTGGCAGGTGAGGGCAATTAAGCACTTAGAGAGTCACAGAACTATGTCTGGTGACTAGGAGAAAGAAACTGGTTCTGTTTCCAGTTTTAGAAAACAGGAACCATTGTCCTAAATTAAAGAGACGGATGGGACAGATGGCAAGGGAAAGCGAGAAGCACTCGGGACCAAGTTTTCTGACCAAAAAGCCAGAGTGACCCCAGCAGAGGAAGACATTATACTGTGGTCAGACACTGGTCCAGGGGCAGGAGCTTGGGACACAGGCTTTACCCTGACACCATTAGGCTGGCGGTCCTAACGGCTTCTCTGGGCCCAAATGTCCATTTGAACTAGATGGGTCACATGGCTTGGAAACTGTCTGCAAGCTGTTTCTGACCCCTCCACCCTTGTAGGGCATAGACTGCTGCCCGAGATCCCTTTCTTCCCTTGCACACACTCTCAATAGACCTCCCCTTCGATGGGAAATTGACAGCTCCCAGCCAGGCTTGGTTCAAACCTGCTCCCAGAGGTTAAAGGCTAGTTATTAAGGCAGTTTAAGAAATGGACATTCTTCTTGCTCCCCGGATCCGCGTGTGCAGCAGAGAGGGGATGAAGGAGTGCGAGGGAGCACGGAAGTGGTCCAGCTTTCTGCATGGGGATCCTGCTCCGGGAGTTCTCCCGCACCCCTTCTGTGCTCACCACCTTTCTTTGGAGAAGGCCTCTGTCTGCACGAGGTCGCCAGGGTGCTCAGAGATGCACGCGCCATTCAGGTCGCCCAGTTTGTTTTCCGGGAGGTCCTCGGGTTTGGTGCAGAGCTTTAGGGCACGCGAGATGAACACGTCTAAGTCGAACTGGGGACTGGCACCCCCATCGATGGGTGTCGTGTGTCCCGGGGGTGAGGCAGAGAGACGGGGCTCTGGGGCATCAGGGGGAGGACTAGCACGCTCAGGGCCACTTTGTGTGCTCTTGACCCACTGTGCAATCTCCAGAAAGAGGCTTGCTGGTTCATCCTCACGTGACATCGGGTCTGCTGCTACTGCAGCCCTGGGGGGTGCGCTGGCCGCCTGCTTCCAGTGCGACAGGTCCAGGATGAGCTTGGGTTCTGAGTAGTGGTGGGGCTTGTTGTCGCGCCACAGTAGCTTGTCCAGGTAAGATGGAGACCCCACTTTGTAGTCGCAGGACCGTCCATAGTCGGCCTCGAAGGCGCGCTCCATGGAGGAGTGTGACTGCTCTAGGAAGCGCTCGGAGCTGCTCTGTGAGTCCTTGCGTGGGTCCACCTGAACATCCTCTGCCAGCGGTGTAGAGCCTGCGCGTGGGTCGCGCTGCACCTCGCTGGCGTCCTGGCACCGGTCAGGCCGCCATTCCAGATCTGAGGACAGGCTCACAGGATACCTATAAGCATGCAAAAGAAGGCACGATGTTAATTAAGCACACCCAGGAAGAATGGGGAGCCAAATCGCCTAATCCCTGGCCTCTACTCACAAGTTCTCTCCTTATTCCTCCTAGTCCCTAAAGGGTAGATACTCTCACCCATCCCTCCAGGTTGGCGTGTGATGGCGCTGGTGAAAGTGAGCTTCAGGGGCCCAGCTAGGAGGACTGATCTGCGAGTTTAGTCTTCATAGTCTTTAATACTCAATCAACAACTTTCTTGGACACTCACTGTGTGCAGGCCTTAGGTGATGGACTTGAGAAAAAAACAACAAAACGGTCTTCCCTATGAAACTTTCTAATTGGTTCACCTATGTAATTCATATAATAACATGGGGTCTTGCTATGTCTTTTTCGTGTGTGTGTGTGTGTGTGTGTGTGTGTGTGTGTGTGTTTAAATTTATTTATTTATTATATGTAAATACACTGTAGCTGTTTTCAGACACACCAGAAGAGGGAGTTTGATCTCATTTCAGATGGTTGTGAGCCACCATGTGGTTGCTGGGATTTGAAGTCAGGACCTTTGGAAGAGCAGTCAGTGCTCTCAACAGGCTGAGCCATCTCTCCAGCCCAACATGGGGTCTTGGACCCTGCACCTCTGCATGGGGCCTGGGATTCTGCATTTCTAAAAGGCTCCCTGTTGCTGCTGCTGATCCCTGGACCTGGCACTTTGAGTGGCAAGGCCAGGTGCTTCGTAATCCTGCCTCAGATTTGAATCACACAGGAGGATTAAAAATAAGTACCAGGTATCCCTTGCTGCCCACTACCGATGTTCTGGTTCAGTAGGTCTAGATGGCTCTGTCTGGGCATGTTTATGAGACTTCTCCCAGGGATTCTAAGATGTAGCCAAGGCTGATAACCTCTGCCAGGATGGATCTGGTGCCTTGCAGCACCTTGCCTCTAAGCAGAGCAGATGGGGCCTGCAGAAAGATCACATCAAGGGAGGCCAAAGGTCCTTGGAATTCTGCCCTCTACTGACTGCCCTGTAGCCAAGGAGACTGAAATCAGATCGCTAAGGAGCAAAACGGAGGGCAGATGGGCAGGCAGGTGTCTGGCTGTCAGCTCTGACTGAACCCCTTTCTTATGCCAGGTACTGCGGTCGGGAGCACAGACAAGGTGGCAGCTCCAGGTCAGCTGCTCCCTGTGCCAGAGGGCTGGTGCTCACACAGGACAATTAGACCAGCCAAGGCCAGGCAGCTGCAGCCCATAGGCTATGGGGTGCTCTGGCTCTGGCTGGAGAGGCTTGAGCTGCCCACTGCCCAGGGACACCATTAATGTAGGCATTGCTCTCAGAGTTCAGCACTGCCCTTTCCCCAGATGCCCTTGGAATTGCAGGGGGGTTCTGGGAGGATCTGAAAAGCACAGCATTTGACTGTTACACCCCGAGTGCCGGCCATACATTATCTACTACCTTTGCAGCAATTCTGACAGGACTTAGTTTGACCACCGCTGTCTTAAAGATGAGAAAATTAGCATGCCACCATGGTGACTGTCGCTGCAGTGGGGCTTGGACCTTATCATCCCTGTCCTTTGTGCAGGTGTGATTGGGAAGCTCCGGCACTACCCTTAACTAACGAGCAGTGACCTCAGGTACCCTGCTACAGTCTTCCCTGGTGCCAGTCCAACAAACACTGTGAGCCCTGAATTCTGTGGCACGGACGGGGATGGGCACAAGTCTAAGAACTAGTCTCGGGCAGCCTCAGCATGAGGCTGGGAGAAAAGTCTATTAATCTCCACTCACTGACAAGAAGAAGCTAGCGAACCTGCCCCAAATAACAGGGCCCTGCCCCCTCTTTGCGCCCCCTCAATTTTGAAACCTATCATCTGTCAAATGACTAAAAAAGAGAAATTGCCTATCTGTCACTTATGTAACAAGCTGTCACAGGCCCACAGCAGTGGGGTTCCCAGTTGGCCCCCTCAGAGCTGATGCAACCAAGCATGCCCCCCCTTCGCCGCTCTTTCTAAACCAAGCGGTACTGGTGCTGTCTCCAGACACGAGCAGATGGCGGTGCTCCAGTGCCTGATCTGTGAAAGCTAGGACAGGAGAGGATCTATGAGATCAGTACTGTTCCTGCAGCAACGCTTTAAAAATCTACATTTCTCCAATACTGGCACTTGTCAAGGGTCCTGAAGCCGCATGAAGCTCTTCAGTGTGGGGCACGGATATGGTTTGGGGATGGCCCTACACGGGTTTGCTGTGCCACATGGTGCCAGTGTCTTAACCTCTCTATGCTGTATCTTTCTCCTGGACAATAATAATGACACAGCCTCCTTCAAGGACACCCTTGGGAGGTGTGAATGATGTGCGACATGAGAAATGTTTCGAGACGGGGGATTCTGTACTCTTTTCTTGCTTTGTGTGGTCATAGTTGGCCTTCCAAGGGCAAAATCATGACTGAAAATGTTGTTCAGTGGCAGAGTGGTTGCCTAGTATACTCTAGGGAAAAAGAAAATCCAGCCCGTTCATGAAATAATACAGCAGGCGGTTACTAACACTTGCCCCTGTGTGCCTCGTGTTCATTGGTCTTAGGATATCAAGGAAAGCCAGAGGCATTGTTCTGTGGAATGGAAGTCCCCGAATCACCTAGCAGCTTAGTTATGGGGAGTGTTTGGGGACAGGAGAAAGGCAGGGAACTAATCTGGTAAATGGGCCCAATGCAATACACAAAATGAGAAACAGAGGTCATGGAGGGTCAGTGGCCAAAGGGGAATGAGAGAGAGAACAGGGGACCATGTCTCCAGACACTAGCCCCGGACACGCACCTGTCCCAGTTGGAGAGCTGGCTCTGACTGGCAGCCATCAGCACGATGTCGTCGATCTCGTCCTCAATGCGGAAAGGGTGTTGTGAGGTGGGCTCATCCTCGGGGCACGAGTATGGGCTCATGTAAGGATGCTGCAGCCCCATCTCAGCTGTTAGGCGGTCCATGGGGTTAAATGTCAGGATCTTCTCCAGAAAGTCAATGGCTGTAGGGAGGAGCAGAGGTCATAAATTCACACGCTGTCCCACGCTCTTAGGTTTGTTCCTCCCTCCTCTTACTCCCGGCTCACGGAGTGAGCAGCTTTGCTCTCTCACGTTCCCCCTGCCATGATATCCTGATTCCACAGACCCATAAACAAGGGGGCCCGGTGACTGAAACTCAGAAACTGTGAACATAAAAATGAACCTTTTCCCCCTTATGTCTCTCAGGTACTTTGTCCCAGTCAGGGAAAGCTGACCAACACATGCTCTAAGGTTCTATCACGCCTATTTTACAGTTATCGAAGCTGGTTTGCTCAGATCAACACAGCTAGTCACTGGGAACTGAGAACTGACCATAGGTCTAGCCCTGGAGCTGAGAATGGCATTCTCTCTACTACATCAAGCCCCCAGGGGAGAGGAGACAGTAAGGGAGGCAGGCAGAGAGCAGAACATGCCATGCATCTCTCTAATGACTGCCTCAGGGGCTGCCGCGTGGCCAGAACCTGAGCTCTGAAAGCGCGGACTGACTATCCCTCATCCAAATGGTTTGCCACCCAAATCTTTGAAATTTCAGATAGCTTCTAATCTTTATAATTTATGTATTCCTCACTGGTTGTGAACTCCTAGTCTCCAAATTAAAAAACCCAAGCAGTCTAAAATCATGAAACTTCTTTTGAGCTTGTAGCCAGGAGAAACACCCATTGCCAGGGGTGGCTTGGTGCCCGAATCCTAGACACCATCTGTTCTTTGGATGGAGGATGGAGGACTACCTGCCCTCGCCCCTGCCCCTGCCTCTGCCCCTGCCCCTGCCCCTGCCTGACATTAAAGCCAGAGCCCAGCCTCTTGGGAGGAGGCGCCAGTGCGGGCTCGGGTACCTTCACTGTTGACGTCTGGGAGCAGCTTGCGCAGTGGCCTCTTCACCTCCCACGTGCTGTTGACGAAGGACGGCATCACCCTGAGCAGCTCCTCCTTGTCTTCCTCCCGGAGCACAGGGATGGTCTCTAGGATGAGCTGCATCTGCTCTAGTTCATGAGCCCCTGGGGGAGGCAATTGCCACACGGGTCAGTTGTTTCTCTGGACTGTTGCATATGGGGATGCTCCAGAGCAGCCCCAGCTGACGAGAGAGGACTCCAGGGGGTAGCAGGCAGCGCTAGGCTCAGCGCTGAGGGACTTGGGGTCTAATATTCACCCTACCACTGATTTGCTGTGTGGCCACTGCAGAGGGCTGCTGTTTCTGAGGTTGGCTTTGCTAAATGTATAGTTTAGTTGAACATGAAATGTCCCTCAGGGACATTTTGAGCTCATTTCCTGTGTGGGCACAGGGAGGAAGGTGCATTCTGCCGGCTCAGAAGGAGAAGCAGTAGGGCAGGATAGAGCCAAGCCCTCATTCATCCTTTCACCCATTCATTCCATGCACTAAACTACGCATGATCCCCTCTCTCTGCGGCTCTCCCCAGATCTGAAGGACTGCGGCCAGCTGAACGGTAACTGACACTTCTGGAACAGGGTCAAAGTTCAGCCTGGAGGTTGTTTGTATCAGGAATTCCATCACAGCAGTGCAAAATGACAAAGGGAGATGAGCGACAGGGGCGAGGAGAAACTGGAGAGGCATTAAGTGGAGACAGCACATGCTCCTGCAGGCAAAGAGCAAGAACAACATGGGGATGAAGTGCCCTGGGAGAGCCAACAGGGACCCATGATGGGCTGGGCACCGGCAGAACTATAATGGACGACAGGGGCTTCAGTGGGAGTTGATAGATTAGGGAAGCCATGGGTTACTTGGTGGGGCTGAGGGACAGGGAACCCATTATCAGAGAGGGAGGAGGAAGGGTCTGGAAACACTGAGCAGGCCGTTTTAGCACATAATCTGAAGGTGTTGGATTCTAAGTGTGATTTAGTTCACTTGAGCTACTATTACAAAATACCCCAGATCACCGAATGACTTATAAACAACAAACATTTATTTCTTGAAGTTCTGGAGGCTGAGAACGCCCAGATAAAGGCACTGGCAGACTCAGTGACTAATGAGGGCTTGCTCCTCATAAAGGGTGCGTCCCTGCTACATCCTCACACGGTGTAAGGAGTAAGGGAACTCAGGAGTACTAGTCCCACAGAGCATTTCTCCTGAGCCCAATTTTTTAATATTACCACACTGACCATAGCAAAATGGCTAGTAGACTGCAAAAGTCCTGTGCTCATAAGACTAATTTGGCTTTTATTGTATTTCTGTATGAAATACAATACTACGAAATAATACTATGTCTACAAGAAGTATCATACAACTAAAAAAAAAAGTCATGTAAGCAAAAGATTAGCGTGTTTTGGGCTTGGTAGGTGTTTTGTATGCAGCTTGACCAATGTTGGGAAGGAAGCACTTGGCCTCGGCTAGCTACTTACCCGCAAAGAGCATTTTCCCCGTGAGCATCTCTGCCAGGATGCAGCCAGCTGCCCACATATCGATGGCTTTTGTGTAGTTGTTCGGGGACAGGAGCAGTCGTGGAGAGCGGTACCACTTTGTCACCAACCCTTCTGACAGATAACCCTAAAAGATAAGGTCCCCTATGTTATCAGCCAGAAATCTGCAGATGTTGCCCCTCCCGTCCCTATTGGTTTTCCCTTCCAGAGAGAATTGGAACTCCTTTCAGTATCTGTCTTTGTTCCCCCCCCCCCCTTTTTTATTTGGTTTTTCAAGACAGAGTTTCTCTGTGTAGCCCTGGCTGTCCTGGAACTCACTTTGTAGACCAGGCTGGCCTCGAACTCAGAAATCCGCCTGCCTCTGCCTCCTAAGTGCTGGGATTAAAGGCGTGCGCCACCACGCCCAGCTTGTCTTTGTCCCTTTTATCTTGATAATAGGTGTGGGGATCTTATGAGGCCCTGGGATCCTTCTTTGTGGAAGGGAGAGATCCAGGGTATCAATATTTTGGAAGGAATGTTTTTCTGCACCCCTTGATACATATAACCAAGTCTGCCCACATTGGTTAATGGGAGCCACATTCAAATTCATTGCTGCCATCAACCGTCTTATAAAACACTGGAATTGTATTCAATGGCTGCCTCTGAGAAGCAGCCTTAGATTTGAAGTTGAGCCAGTGCCATTTATCTTGATGATGGGAATTAACACTGCCCCAAACCCAGGACCCTGCTGAGGACAAGAACCTTCTTAACGGACACAGGCAAATGATGGACATACCAAAGCAGCCCTAGGTCCAGGGGATGCTGGGAATTCTACAGAGTTTTGAGGGATAGATGTTTTGGCTGATTTGTGTCACTGTATTATGATCCATAGCCTGGGATAGGATTGGTCCTGACTGTACATGGCTATTATCTTTTATGTACAGACAGGGAAATATGTTCCGGCAAGACAGAAGTTGTCCTCTATGTAACTCAGAAACTGGACTTTTAAATGAAGGCAGAACTGACTATGTGGATTTTCCAGAATAGTTCATGACTGAAGAAAAAGCACAGGCCCTGTTGTAGGTAAAGGTTAAGGCCAAGGGATCCATAGAAAATTCTGGGATTGGTCTTCATATTTGTTCTTGCTCTCAGTTTGGCATCCAAATTTGTCTTTGTTCTGATATAAAAAGTATGACAGTCTCAGGTCAAAGCAGACAAAAAATGAGGAAGCCCACATACCCAGGAGCTTCCATGCACAAGTCTGGAGCCTCTTCACTGGTAGAACAAAGACTGAAGAGCAGGCCCAAGGCTGGTGGGAAAGGGAAGGGCTGGGCAAGATGCCTTTGCCATGGTGATTTGGGGTCCTGATCCTGCCTCCGACTTCCCTTCCCAAGTCAGGCCACTGCAACCAGAATCCTTCACACCCAAGGCAGTTAACAGCAGCTCCGATTTTCCTGCACCTTTCTGTCTTGAAGTTGGCCATAAAGACATTCTCAGATCTATCTTTGTCCATAGATGGCCATAAGGTGTTCCTCATTTTCGAGGGAACCAAAGAGAGACAAGGAAGAACCCAGACCCTCCACTCATTCGTGAGCATGTGGTGCTACATTTTTTTAAAAGGCATATTTACATGCCAGAAGAGGGCACCAGATCTTATTATAGATGTTTGTCAGCCACCATGTGGTTGCTGGGAACTGAACTCAGGACCTTTGGACCTCTGAGCCAACTCTTAAGTCCCTACATTTTTTTTTAAGGTCTTTCTCTTTGGTTGTGTACATTTCAGCTGTGATTGTTCAATGAAGTCTCCATGAAAACCCACAGGACAGGTCTTGGAGAGAAGGTGTCCTTGAAGGTAGTGTGCCCAGAGGAGGCCTATCAGAGCTATGTCTCTTTCGTCATATCTTACCTCACTGGACCTGCTCATTAGTGTCCTTTAAAATTCAACTTGTAGATGTGTTTCCTGGACTTTTACTGAATGAACCAACCCCGAGAGAGGTCCTGAGAACTTGGATTGGCAGATGACTGGTCAGACGTTCCAGAGTCTGGGACTTAGGACTGGTGTCTAAAGTGGGGGCACTCTGGTGGCTCTAAGCCCTCCATGTGGGAGCTGATGCTATCTCCAGCTAGACAACATATAGATTATACCCGACTTCTGAGGACATTATGCTGGCTAGTTTTTGTGACAACCTGACACAGGCTAGAATCATTTGAGAGACAGGAGCCTTAATTGAAAAGAAGCCTCCATAAGATTGGGCTGTAGGCAAGCCTGTAGAGCAATTTCTTAGTGATTGATGTGGGAGGATCTAGCCCATTGTGGGTGGTGCCTTCCCTGGGCTGGTGGTCCTGGGTTCTATAAGAAAGAAGGGCGAGCAAGCCATGAGGAACAAGCTGGTAAGCAGCCTCCCTTCAGGGCTTCAGCATTAGCCACTACCCTCAAGATCCTGCCCTGTTTGAGTTCTTGTCCTGACTTTCTATGATGGTGAAGTGTGGAAGTGTAAGCCCAATAAACCCTTTCCTCCCCAAGTTCCCTTTGGTCATGGCGTTTCATCAGAGAAGTAGAAACCCCGACTAGCACAGGCTGGTGGCCCCTAGAGAACTATTTACTTGCTGGCTCCCTATTCACATGCCTTGGAGTCACACAAGTGATCTTTTGGGAGTCGATCAGAGGTTGAATTGAGCAGGACTTCATTTTCCTTTCTGCCGAATACACATTAGCTAGAAATGACTAAAACGTGCCCAGCCCTGGCCTCCCTCCATGTCTAACTTGCAGGGGTAGAGGCTGTCCCCACCCTGTCTCCTCTCACACCCATCGGATGAATGTCCTTAGATGTGTGTGTCTCTACCTGGCTAACACACTTGAGAGAGCCCACCACACCCCTTCCCTAAGAGCACTGGATGATGTGACCTGGATGGGGAACAGCTTTGGCCTGTTCCATAGCTGTTCCTACCTTGCCTGGCCTGGTGTCTGTCTCTTTGGAAGCGTGACTAAACACTATGAAGAACTGACAGGAGGGATAAGGGAGTGCCGCCCTGCTTGTGGGGCCTGAGTCTCTTCAACATGAGACAGCTCTGACCGACTTATTGGTCCTTCTCTTCGACACACTCAGCTTCGTGGTTTGTTCCAATTCCTACTATCAGAGACAGGAAGGGAAGAGATAGGTTGATAGTTTCCATGTTTTGCCTCATTCCAAAAATGGATTAGTGATTGTAATTATTATAGCAGTTACATTTTTTAATGTCAGGTTTACTGAAATGATTTTGATACAGTACAATTTGCCCATTCAGTGTGTGTGGTTCTGTGAGGTTGTTTCCCCTCCTGATTTTTCTTTATGTGTATGGGTGTTTTGCCTATGTGTAATGTAGGGACACCCCATTTGTGCAGTGCCCTTCAAGTCCAGAAGAGGACACACGAATCCCGGGAACTAGAATTACAGAGGTTTGTGAGCCAGCATATGGGTGATGAGAATTGAACCTGAGTCCTCTGGAAGGGCAGCCAGTGACCTTAATGGCCAAGCCATTTCTCCAGCCTCTGCTTCTATGAGTTTTGCCAAGGATGCCTCTACCATCCTCACCTTGGTACTTCACAATCTCCAACACTTCCGTCATGTCTTCTTCTGGCCTTTTCTAGCTCCAAGCCCTGGCAACTATTGCTTTCTGTTCTCTTGTTTATTTATTGACAAAGTCTCACTGTGATGTCTACTATGAAGATTGGCTTTAAGCCCCCTTTTGATTTAAAAAAAAACAACACATTTTATCTGTATGCGCACAGCTACTATTTGCATATATATTTTGTGCACCGAGTGAGTGCCCGTTGCCAATGAAAACTAGAAGGCGGCATCAAATCCCCCAGAACCGGGGTTCTAGACAGCTGTGAGCCACCATGAGGCTGCGAGAACCAAGTCCATGTTCTCTTAACCACCGAACCATCTCCCTGGCTCCAGCCTCAAACTCCCGACATTCCTGCTCCTGTGCATGTGCGGTGTACCCAGCCTTCTCCTGATTTACTTTGAATATGATACCATATAAGTGGGACCAGTTTGTAGCCATTAGCTTGACTCTCATCACTCAGAGCAGGGCACCAGAGACTCAGCCTTGGATTCCTGTGATTCTAAAAACCTCAGGGACAAGCTAACTTGTTTGTAGCGGGTTCTTTACTTGGTTTTGTTCTCTTGCCAGAGGGTGAGGCAAGTCAGAAAACTCAAGTGCAGTACCCACCGGAGAGGTGGCTTGAAAGTTTTCACTGACACATCAATAAGCAGTCTTGTATGGAATAGAATGTTCTGAAAGCAATTTACCTCACCAGAGTCTAGAACTGCAGAACAGTGAGGACGCAGGGCCTCCTTCTCAAACCCTTGCTCATCTGCAGGACAGGATTGCTTGTAGGCTGCAGTTTTGAACCAGTTTGTGACACAAACTAAGACAGTTCTTTACCTTTCAATAAAACCAATGACCTGCTGGACAAGTGACAACCAAGCTATTTCCTTTTGGATGCTGGTCTCCCAAAGTCTTTGTAAAAAAAAAAAAAGATATACAGGGGTATACGTAGAAGCTCCTGGGCATTAGGGGGTTTGGGGGGTTCCTGTGTCTTCCACTAAGCCCTGTAACAAGAGAAGGCCTGGGACAAATAGGACCTTGCTCTAGATGGGAACAAAGAGGGAACTCCTTTCCTGGGCCTAAAGGGCAGACACTGGGACCAGGGAATCCTGCCTGGATAAACCCTAGAGAGCTGATTGGTAGAAGCCTTGGGGGCCCATCACACCACACTGGTGATCTGAATCCAAAAGAGGGGTCTGTGGAGAGGTTGGAGTGATATTCAGAACTTTCTATAGAAACAAAACAAGACAAAACAAAACAGAAAATATCTAGACATGGGACTTTATTTATCAGCAAGGCTCATAAATCAGTGAAAAGGAGGCCCTTTAACCGTTGGCTCCATTTGTATGAAGCCTGTTCTCAGCTCTGAGTTGTCTTTTGTCACACTGGCTGAAGGGATTCAGATAGGCACATGCATACCGTACCAGAGGGCACTCCCTGCAGGCAGAGGTCACAGGCTGGGACCAGGTTGCCATGGGACTGAGTAGCATCACTGCTCTGAGAAGACAGGCAGCCCACACCCAGGCAGGTCTCCCTGGGTCTTCTCAGTGCGCAGAAGGGCTGGGGATCCTCCTTCATATGATCTCATCTGCTGCTATCCCACCCTTGAGTGAGCAAGAAGGACTCTGGAGACACGATGGGTGAGCCGGGGTGATGGCTGGACAGAGCGTGTGCTTCTGCGGCTATTCTCGCCAGGCCATTTGCTGGCTTTTTGTGTGTGCAGAACCCATAGAAGGTTTTGTTTTCAGCAGCTTCAAAGTGCTTGGGAAATGGTCTAGCAGCAGCTGCCCTGTACAGAGTGTAATTGTGGCCCTAGTCGATCTAGACAGAAGGTATAATTAAGGCTTTGAGTTTCCCCTTCCCATGGGGAGCAGGGGGCAGCCCTGGCTGTGCCTGGGTAGGGACTCAGAAATAGCCTGGATCCATAACGCTCTAGCAGCATGGGTTGGCACTGGTCCAGCAAGCTACACTGGGCACCAGGTCTGCTTGGTCCCTGCCCCCATGTCTCCCCTGCCCTAGCCTAACAAACCCTTTAATGATGAGATGGCCACTAATCCCTTACAGGTGTGCAAGGGACTACCTTCCCCATGAATAAAACTTCAGTCACCCCCACTGTGTATGTGTGTGTGTACGTATGTGTATGAAGATGGCATGCGTGTGTGTATATGAAGATGGGAAGATGGGGACTAGGGGAGGGAGGGCTGTTTTCCTCTCCTGAGTGGATGTTGAATGTGGCCACCATTCCCAGGCCAGGATAAGAGAGGCCAGGTAAAAGGCTCTAATAGCTTCTCTTTCTCAGTTAGAAGTTTCCAGAACGTGTCCCGGGAACTGAACACGGGTCAGATCCCAGTGGAGGATATATAGAGTATCATGTAGTAAGAATGGTGAATGTTAATATGAAAAGATGGACGACCAGGAAATAACCATGGTTAATATGGATATGGGACATATGTTGTGCTCAGCCTCTTAGATCAAAAATCCTCCTCCAGTGTGTGTGTGTGTGTGTGTGTGTGTGTGTGTGTGTGTGTGTGTGTGTGTAGGCCAGCAGTTGATGCCAGGTGTCTTTCTGAGACTGGGTTTTTCAGTGAACCCAAAGCTCACCATCTATCTGTGCTAGGCCATCTGGCCAGTGAGACCCTGGCATCTGCCTGTCTGCTCTTACAGCACTGGGCTTACAGCTGTGTACCACCATACCTGGCTTTTTTTTTCCCCACATGAATATGGGCATCCAAACTCAGGTCTTCACACTTGTCCAGCAAGCAGTTTATGTACTCAGTCATCTCCCCAGACACTCCAACCCCTAGCCTTTTGATGTGATTCTTCCTGGAGGTCAAAGAGCCTGCCAGGTCCCACTTGGTTGGCACTACACACGGGCACAGAGTGTGCTCTGGAGACACGTGCACCAAGAAGGGTACAGAAAGGAGTGAAGCTGCACTCCAAGAAGGTAGCAGGCCAGAGGGAGCCCTGAACACACTTCCTTGGGAGGGTAGGAACACACGTATTCGTGTGTGTGTGTGTGTGTGTGTGTGTGTGTGTAATCCTAGCTGCACCACTTGCAGCCTCTTTTTCTGTGCCTGTGCCCTTGCATAGAGAGAAGTATGACTTTCAGCCTCAGGGGGCAATGGGCTGTGGCAGATATCCACGAAGAATAAGTGCTACAATCTTTGCAGGGCTTGAGTTCCCAAGAGCCATCCTTGTGGGCAGGCTGGTGAATTCCAAGGCTTGGGACAAAAGGTACGGTGAGATGGTCACTCATAGCCTACAGAACACGGAGGGGTGGCAGTAGAGCCACACATGCACATAGCAAGGCTGCCATCTGAGAGCTAAGGAGTGTGGCATCTGCTGCCTGCTAATGTGAGCTAACAGCTATCCAGCTCCTCCAGCTCCTGGTCTGAGTTCTATGGATCCGCTCACCCTAGCCTTACAACAGCCATTTGAGGTAGGGCCTCATTGTATTGGAAGGACACAAGCACAGAAAAGATAAGTGGTGCAGCTAGGATTTAACCCCAGCTGGTAACCTGAAGAGGGGCTGTAGTACCTCATACATGAGACTGCAAGGGCTGTCCATGTCGGTACTGGGCTCAGAAGACAGGCAGAGAGTCCAAGCACAGGATGGACAGCCGCACGAGGATGTGTGCCAATACTTTTCTTACAGTGGCTGTCCTAAAGTACAGCTTCTCAGACCTTGGGGGCACACCCAATTCACTAGGAGATCTTGATGATTACATTTAGGTTCTATTTCTCAGTTCCACAAGCTGATTCTGGTGCCTCCTGCCTTTCAGGGGAATCCTCTCTTGGGCCAGAAACTCTCTTGATATTTTCCCTTTGAAACAAGGTAAACTGTACATGTACATAGGCAAGTGTGCACACACATGTGCTTGAGTGTGTATATATGTGCACACATGTATGTGTGTGCACGTGGGGTGGGGGGGAGGACAACTCTGGGGAGTCAGTTCTCTCCTTGCACTACCGAGGTTCCAGAGACTGAACTCAGGTAAGGGAACTTGCACAGAGAGACTTGGATCCATCCTGCCTCCTCCTCTCCCCATTCCTGATTTCTTTAAATGTGTGTGTGTGCTTTTTAAATCAGTAGACAACTTCATGCCTGTGTATATTGTATTTGCTCATTTTACCCCCTATTCCCTTCTCACCTCTCTTACTCCTTCTCAATTTTCCTTCCTATTTTCTTCAGGTATTTATTTATTTAGGCATTTATTCAGGTATGTATGTATGTATGCATGTATGTATGTATGTATGTATGTATGTATGTATGTATGTATGTATTATGACCTGCCGAGTTTAATTAGAGTTGCTTGCAGGAACCAGTGTTATTTACTAGAGTATGAACAGTTTAATAATGGTCACACCATTGAAGAAAAGATCTCCCCTCCCTTAGCAACTGTTAACTGGGAACCAGATTTCTGCTTCTCTATCCGTGAAAGGAGAATGTTGTCAGGCCCTCTCTTGTGCATTGTCTTAGTTAGGATTTTAATTGATCTGAGTCTCTTCACCTTAGCCTCAGGCAGACTTTTCAGGCAAGGACAAAAATTAGCCACATTCTTCACCAAAATACCACAAAACAGTCTTTATGCCACATTCTGAAATTCTTCTCCTTTGAAATCTCTTGGACAAGGTCAACACAGTTCAAATTACTCCCAGCAACAAAGTCTTCCATATTCCTACTAGGATGATCCATTGAGTCCCATTTAAAGCATTCCACTGCTTTCCAAATCCAAAGTCTCCAAATCCACATTCTTTCAAATAAGGGCATGGTCAGGCCTATCACAGCAATACCCCAGTCCCTGGTACCAACTTCTGTCTTAGTTAGGGTTTTACTGCTGTGAACAGACACCATGACCAAGGCAAGTCTTATAATAAACAACATTTAATTGGGGCTGGCTTACAGGTTCAGAGGTTCAGTCCATTATCATCAAGATGGGAACATGGCAGTATCTAGGCAGGCATGGTGCAGGCAGAGATGAGAGTTCTATGTCTTCATCCAAAGGCTGCTAGTGGAAGACTGACTTCGAGGCAACTAGGGTGAGGATCTTATGTCCACACTCACAGTGACACACCTACTCCAACCAGGTCACACCTATTCTAACAACGCCATACCTCTAAATGGTGCTACTCCCTGGTTCAAGAATATACAAACCATCACATGCATCATACAAAGATAACCTCAGCTGCCGTCAGGTCACGTGTGCTTGCCCACGTCACATGCAGAAGTCAGCACTTGACAGCTCTCCTCCCCACCTGCTGGCTCTTACAGCCTTCCATGATGTTCCCTCAGTGCTGGAGGTAGTGCTGGAAACAGATGTTTTATTTAGATCAACTGACATCTAAATGTTAGCAGTAGATCAATGAAACATCTAAATGTTTCACTTAGCTATAGCACCCTGGCCTGTCTAGGAACTGGTGATTATCCTTGAGCACAGACTAGGGAGACTTTCCCAACTCAGCAGCAGACGGACCTATTTCTGAGGTTAATTCTTAGTTGTGGGTACTCATCAAATGACGGGGGTGGCTGGGAGGGGGACTTGTCTCTGATTTGTTGCCTACCATTGGATCCCCTTCTCCTGCTTGGTTCTTGGTGGGAAAGGGTGTGCTTAGTCCTGCTGGGACTGAATATCCCCGAGGACGGCTTCCTCTTCTCTGAGAAGAAGGTAATGGGGGAGGTATTTGTGAGGGTGGGACTGGGAGGAGAGGAGGGAGGGGGCTTCGATCAGAATGTAAAGTGAATTAATAAATAAATGAAGAGGAGGAGGAGGAGAGGAAGAAGAGGAGGAAGAGGAAGAAGGAAGAGGAGGGGAAGGAAGAAGAGGAAGAAGAGGAAGAGGAGGAGGAAGAGGAAGAAGAAGGAGAAGGAGAAGGAGAAGGAGAAGGAGAAGGAGAGGAAGGAGAAGGAGAAGGAGGAGAAGGAGAAGGAGAAGGAGAAGGAGAAGGAGAAGGAGAAGGAGAAGGAGAAGGAGAAGGAGAAGGAGAAGGAGAAGGAGAAGGAGAAGGAGAAGGAGAAGGAGATCATTTAGGAGAGCCACATGCTTCCAGAGGCCCTGCTTAAGCAGAAATATATGGTCTCCTTTTTCATAGTCTTCTCCTTCCAAAGGTGTAATTCATACTTGTGCTAATGTAATCTGAAGCATGTTAGAAAGCTTTTAAAAAGATTTTTATTATTTATTTATTTATTCATTTATTTATTTATTTATTTATTTATTTTGGTTTTTCAAGACAGGGTTTCTCTGTGTAGCCCTGGCTGTTCTGGAGCTCACTTGTAGACCAGGCTGGCCTCGAACTCAGAAATCCGCCTGCCTCTGCCTCCCATGTGCTGGGATTAAAGGCGTGTGCCACTACGCCCGGTGAAAGCTTTTTTTTAAAAAAAGGAGTAAGAGCACATGTACATCACTGGGTGGGTATATACATCTGAACAAATCTGAGCCAGCATCCTGAAGAGCCCTGGGCATATCACGTTTATTGCTGTCCTACACAAAGGAGCCAAGATGCCAGCCTAGAGGGAACCTAGTCTAGACACCCATCAACAGCCAGACTAATAAAGAAATGTGATGTTCTCAGCCGTAAAGAAGAATAAAATTAGAGCTGTATCAGAGGCTCAGCTGGTGAAGTGCTTGATGCAGAAGCACAAGGACCGCACAGGAGGACATGAGTTTAATTCCCAGAACCCTCATAAAACGACGGTGTCACACACTCATATTCCCAGAACTGGGGAGGCCGGAGACAGGTAGGTCCCTGGGCCTCTCTGGTCAGACAGTCTAGCCTATATGGTGAACTCTGGCCAGTGAAAGATGTTGTCTCAAAAGAAAAACAAAGCAAACCAACCAACCAAACAAACAAAATCAACAAAGTGGGTGGTGCCTAAGGAACAACAGAGGTGGTTCTCTGGCTTCCAGATGTGTACACACACACAAACAGGCACACACACACACACACACATGCATGTGCGCGCACTCACACACACACAGTCACACACACTCACACATATGCATGCACACACAAGCACACACACACACTCACACACACATACACACACTCACACACACATACACACACAAGCACACACACTCACACACACATATAAACACACACACACACACACACACACACACACACACTCACACACCTGAATAATATCGTTTCATTTTTCAGAAAAATAGATGGCTCCAAGACCATCATGTAAAAAGAAATAAGGGAGTCGAAAAAAGACAAACATTGGTTTAATCATATGTGAAGTCCAGACGTAAATGTATACATGACGTGAATGTGTATATATATGAATGACAAGAAACCATAGCACCCAGAGACTGTGGAGAAGGAAAAGGAGGCCTACGGGGGTGGGTGGAGAAGAGCAAAGCATTGCATGGTTTCACTGAAATGTGGAACCTAGATTCAATCTATTACAAATACACACACTCCTGAGTGCCACAAAATCAGCCATTTGAGGTGAAGCAGGAGACCACTGAGGGGGAGGGGAGGGAGGAGGAGGCAGTGGGAGCAAATACGATAAGGTGCAATGAAACTCATGGACAAAAATGTCATACAGAGGAACTGGGGTGACGACGGCGTACTGGTTGGCAGCATGCACTGCTCTTGCAGAGGACCCAAGTTTGGTTCCTTGTAGTCATGTCGGGCAGCTTACAGCCAACTGTCTGGAACTTCAGCTGCCGGGATCTGATACGTCATGTGAACTCTGGGCAACTGACACATACATGTGCACACCCCTGCCCCAGACACATAAAAATAAATACTTCTAATCCTGCCATGATCAAACCCATTATTTTACATCCTAACTAAAACCCCAAAGATTATACTAAGTCTCCCGGACTGCATTTCTCACTGTGTCATTACTTGTTACTGTGACAGGAGGAATGATTTCTCTTGGTTCACAGTTGTGATGAGGGAGGCATGGCAGGTGACATGGGTTGGTCAGGCTGGTGGGAATGTGGAAGGAATGGTGGCTTCTCATGTGGCAGCCACGAGGGAGCAGAGAGCTGGGCTGGAAGCAAAGAGACCTTGGCTTGGGTTCTTTGTCTCTTGAGACAGGATCTCTCATTAAATCTGGAGCAAGGCTAGTGGCCAGTCAGCCCCTGAGACCTTCCTCTCTGCCCTTGGGGGTTGGGGGGAAATGTCCTGAAGGAATGTGTGCTGTTGAGATGGCACAGCCATCTCAAAGACCCCAACCTCAGTCCTGCGGGAAATGGCAAAGCCTGCCACAGCTTTCTCCCCAGAAGACATTTCTGGCCTGAAGGCTGCTTCCTTACAGAGTCTGTTCCTACCGCCATTGGCTAGATCTATATCCTTGGCCCAGCTGAATAGCATAAACCTTGCTCCCCTTGTTTATCTGGATGTACCCCTTATGTTCAGCTCAGCAATAACCCCACACCTCTGTTCAACTCTACATAACAAACTCCCTGAGCTTCCAGGGTGCAGTGGTTTCTCTACAGAGAGCCCGACCTCAGCTACTTCTGTGCCCTCTGATTTCTTCATTCCCTCACTGCCCCAGTCAGCTCCAAGCCCCTGGAGCCTTGCTAGAACTCAGCAGCCCCCCCCCCCATCCCCACCCAAACCTGTGGGGTTGCGAGCACATATGTAGTTCATATGTGCTTGTAATATATCAGGCTTGTAACATATCTGGCTTCTTTCCAGAGTGTTGGGATCTGAAATCATGTCCTCTTGCTTGTGGCTCTCAAACCTGCTACAGGTGAGATGAACATGGAGATTTTTTATTTTTATTTTTAAATCTTGTTTTTCAGGCCATCTGCCAGCCAATCAGCTACATGGTGGTGAGACTTAGACACCAGTCATTGTTAAGATCCCAGGTGGATTCCAGGATACAGTTATATTTGAGAACCAGGGTTTTTCTCACCTGCTCTTAGCTACCCCACTTCCTTTGGAGACAAGGCTTTGTGGCTTGTCTTAACCTCCCATGTGCTGAGATTAAACATACATGTCGGCACACCAGCTGGCATCATACACGTGGGTCAGTAGACCTGGGTGATAGAATACCATTTTAAGTGATGATTTTTTTTGGTGGGGGTGGGTTTCGAGACAGGGTTTCTCTGTGTAGCCCAGGCTGTCCTGGAACTCACTCTGTAGACCAGGCTGGCCTCGAACTCAGAAATTCGCCTGCCTCTGCCTCCCAAGTGCTGAGATTAAAGGTGTGTACCACCACGCCCAGGTTAAGTGATGATTTTTAATTGTAGTAGGATATTCACACCATAGAATTCACCATCTCAAAAAAAAATTTTTTTTTAAGTGTGCAGTTTGGTGGCATTAAAGCATTCACAAAGTCATCAAACCACCAATGTCCATCTCCAGGGTTCTTTTCAACTGAGACTCTGTCCCCATTAAACAACGATTCTCCTCTTCACTTTCCCTGCACCCCCAGTGCACACTTTTCCTGTCTCAGAGCTCGACTCTGCTAGGGTCCTCCTGTTAAGTGGAACCATACAGGGTTTGTCCCTTTGGGCTGACTTGTCTCACTTAGCATACTGTACCTCCCCTTGCTCTCCCATGGCACAGCGATGGGAGAATGGAGACTGGCTGCTTTCTAGAAAGCCCTTCACTGAAAAATGGCTGTCTCTTAATTCAACGAGAGTTTACTGACATAGGCAACAGCTCTGGATCTTTCTCCATAAGGTCTGGATGAAGAACCCTGAATTCTATTACAGTCCAAAGCAGGACAAAATGTTTTGTTTGTTCAGAGACATATTAGGATAAGCAGATCTCATCTCGCCAACCTGTGTGACCAATGGCTGTGCTGTTTGGACACATGGGCATTGGTGGGGTGGAGCGAAAGTTTGGTTTGGCTTTCTAGCCTCAGTTTCCCCTCTTGATTGTGTTGCTGGAGCCTCCCAAGTTTTCCCTGTCAGCATCCTGTGACTCGACATTAGTCAATAGCTCCCCTGTCTGTCCCTTTTTTCTTTCTTTTTTTTTTTTTTTTTGAGTCAGGGTCTTACAATGTAGCCCAGGCTGGCCTGCAGCTCAACATAGTGCTTATATACACCCACCAGCTAGCTGAGTCCACTTCAACAGCCATCTCTCAAGAGAGGCCCTGTTGGACCATAGTGATGAATTTTTAACAAGCCATCCTTCCAGAAAATTTCTCTTCTTAGGAAGGTGCAGTAACTGCTGGGCAATAAATAGACATTTGTCTCACTGACATTCAAGGGGAAGTCTGTAGAGCAGTTGCTCCAAACCCAGCTACGGGTTAGAAGCACCTGGGGAATTAAATATATATATATATATATATATATATATATTTGGACCACCAGCCCCATTAGTGACATCAGACTTTCTGGGGTCAGATCTAGGCATCAGTAATTGATAAGAGTCCCCTGTGGATTCCAATGTGCAGTCATATTTGAGAAGCAGGTCTTTGACATTTCAAGTTCACTGGCTTTGGAACAGTAAGTCGCTAATTTCACAGTCCCCAATTAGTACAGTTTTCTATTTCTAACTCCACTCAGGATGAAAGAAATCCCCAAGCAGCTCCAGAGGCTCCGTGCACACGGCAGATCCCAGCAAGATATCTAGAAAATAATTCATCAAACGATGGCTGGGATTGATTGAGAACTTTGGGTGTGCAAGGCATGGTGCCCAGTGTTGCTTTCTTATTGGTGCATTTAATTATCAAAATGACCCAAGAGAGTCCAGAGAGCTGCATGATATGGCCAAGGTCAAGTTCAGCAGTAATTTTCAGAGTAGAGGCATGATGCCATCAGGGAACAAAATAGAGTCTCTGATAGGAGTATGCCTATTAGTGGGAAACAGCCGAGCAGACAAATGTATGTGTTCATGGAGGTGAGTGTAGGGAAGGAAAAACAAAACAGAACAGGGTAAGGAGATGGGGAGAGTGATCCAGGACAGCCTCGTTCACAAGAGTGCATCTGAGAGGAGATCAGTTTATCACAGAAATCTTGTGGCCACCCGGGAGAACGTCAGATAAACTGTCCTCTCTGTTGTCTTCTTACTCAAAGGAGGCAGCGAGCTTGCTTTCTCCCTCCCACCTGCAAGTCCTTTTCTCAGGTCCGTCATTAACATGCAGTTATTAAGCTCTGGAAACATCTTAGAGGGGAGGAGGAGAGTGAGTTGACGGAGCATCTGCCATGTGCCAAGGATTCAACAGCAGTGGCTGGCAGAGCTCATTCCCGAAGGCCTTCAACATTCAGGAGGCTGAGGCAGGAGGATGATGAGTTTAAGCCTAGTTTAGGCTACATAAATGTGATTTATATCATCTGCCTGTCTGTCTGTTTATCATCTATCATCCACGTATGTATGTATGTATGTATGTATGTATGTATGTATGTATCTATCTATCTATCTATCTATCTATCTATCTAATCTATCAATCATCATTTTTCACTTTGTATCTGTTGAAATTACTGTGGCTACTTTTATCTGATGTTGCTGATAGGCCTTGGTGTTCCGCAGCAGCCTGACTCCTCTGTTGTCAGTTCAACAGCAGGGGAAGCAGGTAGAGACCCCTGACAGACATTACCAGTTTTATCTCCACTTCTTCAATACACCCTATACAAGGTAGCTGCTTACTTAACTGCCCTGGAATGAATGGAATACAAATGTTAAGCTATAGAAGTGACAGCCACGCCTAAGATTGCCTGTTTGAAATTCTTACTTAATGATATATCCAAACCTAAGGAAATATCAGGAACTGATCACCAGTTAAGGGGAGCTAGCTATTCAAAAGTCCAAACCTATAAGACACAGGCAGTGTCTCTGTACAAGTGTAGACCTTGAAATCCAGGCACTGTGGAGTGTTGTTGTACATTACCATTTCACTGACTGTGGTACTATGGTGTGCTAGATGAGCCCCCACCGCTGCTGATGGGGGTTGTCATTAGCCAACTCTGCTGTCAGACCCTGGACTTTACCAGACACCCCCCACCCCCCCCAACTCAGAAAGTCAGAAAATATTAATCCTAATGTCCAAGTAACAATGATGCCAGTCTGGCAGGCGCTGCTTGTGTGTCTGCACGCTGGGTACCATCCTCAGCTCTCCCAGATCTCTTTCATTATTACAGCCCTTCAGCAATGCAGAATAGGCAGCTGTGGCCCTGGGTCAAGGTCACAGTAGTAACATTACAAGTCCCTCATGGTCTGTAACCACAGCTCTTGTGCTGAAAGAAGGATTCCCAGAGCTTGCTGGCCGCCACTGTTAACCAGTCAGTGAGCTCCCAGCTTCACTGAGAGTTCCTGTCTCGAAACAGTGTGGAGTGGGTTAGAGGAAAATGCTAATACACACACACACACACACACACACACACACACACACACACACACACACACACACTCCCCACCACTATCAACAACAAACACGCCTCTCCAAACTCTAGCTTCCTTGTCTGCTCCTCTAGAGTTGCTCCTTAGCTTCCTTCCCACAATCCAGTCCCTCCCTTGAAGGTAGTAAGTAATTCACTGCAACAGCTCAGCAATCAACTTAGAATAACGCGAATCTCCCCAGACCTGATCCTTCTCAGAAACTCTAGGATTTAAGGTATCTCTCAGTGAGGCAACTGATAGGGCCAGTGTACCGGGAGTCCTGTCTCTTAGGTCTGGAGAGAAGGACAAATCTTAGAGCTTAATTATACAAAGACTGTGGGGGCAGGGCTCAGAGAGCTGCCTGAATTTGTTATAGGTCCCTAAAGCAGGCCGGCAAGATTGCAGCAGTTACGTGAACATGGGAACAGAGAGGAACCTCTCACCCTGGTTGAAATCCGGTGGAAGTTTCACCAGCAGAGAATAAATTTAAAACCATGAACAACAGTTGTTTAAGGCCTCTCTCCCTTTCCAGCTGTAAACCTGAGATTTCTGCCTTTCACCAGAAACCGCATTTACAGTACAAGGGCATGCTCCAAGCACCTTGTGTAATTCTGGTGACTTCTGATTTAATCTTGTAAGAGCATAACCACACTCACAGCACTTCTTGGAACACCTTATAATTTCAGTCATTGAAAGGGGAAGAGGGAGAGGGAAGGGAAGGGCCCCTTAGCAGCCATTAAGCAACAAAATCCCCAAAGCTCACAACATCTTGGTATACAGGGTCACCACTTGCATCGAGTGACACTTAAAGTCGGCTCTGTGAAGTTTGTACACACGTCTCCAGCTGTGTCTCTCTTCCTGAGCCTCTCTCTATTAACCTCTGGGTTTAAGATCTGGATTAAGGGCTGGTGAAATGGCTTCTCTTCTAGAGGCCCAGAGTTCAATTCCCAGCACCCACATGGTGGCTCACAACTGTCTGTAATGGAATCCGATGCTCTCTTCTGGTGTGTTTGAAGACAGCAACTGTGTACTCACATAAAATAAATATATTAATAATAATAATAATAATAATAATAATAATAATAATAATAAAAAAAATAATAATAAAAGAGATTTGGATTAAACATGTCTTTTAATACAACTGTGCTTCTTTTTTCAATGAAGCCAGGGGTCCGGCTTCATCTGAGTGGAGGTCCCTAAAAGGGTCAGGTTCAGGGGAGGAAGGGACTGTGTCACAGGGAGGACCCCAAACAGGACCCATGCTCTGTCAGCAGGAGGCTGCTACCCTGAACGTGCCTGGTTACCTGGCTGACTGGTCTAGGACTCTCATCTAACAGTGACTGTTCTTTGTTAAGGAGACATCTCTTTATGAGTTCACATCCAAAAGACTTTTACTTTTCTCACTGAAAGGAAAGGGAGAACCTTTTACTTGGGCTCAAAGTTTCAGAGGTTCTGGTTCAGGTTTGCCTCCATCTGTCGCTTTGGGCCTGAAGGTAGGTGGCCGTCATGGTGGTGAGGACTTGCAGCACCCAGAGGCTGCTCACTTTGGGACAACTAGGAAGCAGAAAGGCCAGGAAGAGTCCAAGGACCCTGCATGGGTTTCCCGTTAGTGACCCTTCTTCCTTTTAGAGAGGTTCCAGCACCCAGGGCCACCTAAGCTTGCAACACGTGAATTTACAGGGGGCATTTAATATTCAAACTGTTAATGCTTACTCATAGGTGCCAGAGAAGATGAAGGCATATGACCAAACACCCTTAGGATAGGTGGGCAACAATCAACACATCTGTAAAGTTTTCAGAACTATGGGAAATGTGGGTTATGGGCCTCTGAATATCCCCATTCTTGCAGGAACCACACTGACCGTCTTCTATTAGGTGACTAACGGTATGACACCAGATGAACCCACCTGTAAGAGATCTGAGACTCTCACTGCCTCCCTGACTTATCTTTAGAACTCCTGCATGCACAGGCTAAGTACTTGCTTCGTGTGAGCACACAGGAGAGGCTGAAGGTCAAGGTTTCAAAGCCATAGATGTATTAGCTACTTGAATACACCATAGAGGTTCTAGAAGAGAGGGAGGGAATAAGGTTGCTAAGGGAAGGTAGGCAAAGCAGGAGAATGCAGGTGACTAAGGGAGGGGGGCTGAGCCTTTCATGCCCAGTATGGGAAGAAGTGAAGGCTTGCAAGGAAGTAGAGATGGGTCACAGAAAGGACCAATACTAACTCTAGCTCATTTTTAATGTGGCTTCTGTTAGGGCCCAAGTTCAACTTTTGGCTTGTCTGAGCTTGGCCATGAGAAGGGTCTTTTTTTTTTTTTTTTTTTTTTTTTTCAGTGAACAGAGTATGTGTTGGAATTTTATTGATCAGAAAGCACATGCTCTTGTTAGGGCCACTATCTTCCTGGGGAGACTCCGAGACTGGGCATGCTAACCATTAAGTGCCCACAAGCTGGCAGGCTTCCCTGGGCTACCTGTCTGGGAAATTACAAATATTCTTCCCAGTGCTCTGCTGACTGTCACTTATTGTTTCCTGTGTTGAGGCCTGTCTGTGGTGCTCTTAGTCAAGGTCTTCAGAGATCTTACACTTCCAAGTCTTGGCTGAGAGCACATTAGTTCAAGGACAGAGAAAGGGTGGATTCAAGTTTGGGAATCTTTTAAAAATATCACAGTATGAGCATAAAATTAGGTATGAAAGTGAGTGTTTATTTTGAATCCAAAAAGCAATGGCAACAAATCACAAATGACAAAAAAGTTGGCAGATACTGCCAACACCACAGAATTCATAAAAAAGTCACATTTCCACTAATTAGCTGCTTTGCAAAACCACAGGTAGCAAATGATGCATACTGCATAATTTTTAATTATCTTTTCTATGTGAATTTTGTAATATAATTTTCCACAGGGAGGATTTAAAGGTAACTCAGGGTTTGAAAGATAATTGAAAAGATAATATGTTCTCTTCTTCCAGTATAGGTGGTAATTCGGTTTGGTTATTTGAGACATTTCTCATGTTCAAAACTAGCTATCTGTAGTATCTTATACGTTTGTAGGTATCTTATACGTTTGTAGGGTTGCTATCAGATACAGGGTGAATACCAAGTATCCTTTTGTCCATGAATTGTAAGATTGGGCATTTTTAGTTTGCATATGATATATAGTGACCGACGACACTTGTCAGTTTGTTGGTTTATGTTCTACTTGTAGTCCCATGCGGAGTCACCGAGCTGGCCTTGTGTCTTTGTGTAATGAGTTGATTCAGTGTGCCGCAGAGTTTGTGGAATAACTTGATTGATTAAGTGCTGACAGTAACTGTGGAGAGAGGTAACTGAAATCCACATAAACCCATCGCACTAACCCAACTAAGTGGGTCCCTAGCTCTGCCTTAGGTGCGAACTTTACAGTAAGTGCTGGGCTGCGGGAGCTCCTCCCAGCGTGAATGGTGATTTGTGTACACGACTGGCCTTACAGTTGACTTTCATAAACGCCATGGTGAGTAAAAAGGCAAGAGGAGAGGTGTGACCAAAGAAGATGGGGAAGCTTTTGTTACAATTTCTATACTAGGAAGGAATGCAGAGAGGTATTCCAGAACCTTCTCTGAAGTCAGCTACAGCAGGGCCCGTGGGGCTTGCATGCAGAGACAAATCATTTAGACATCTGCTCACCTTGAAGGTTTTCCTCACAAGAGAGCCTATGAGGGGGTGAGCGTGACTTTCAAAAGCTATCATAACTTTGGAGGGGTGGGGGGTTCTTCCCTCCTCATACCTGAGGGCTGGAGAGATTCTGGTCACTAGAACATTCTTTCTGGTTTACTCCCCCCCCCCCTCCATCTCCCTTAGATTCCTTTACTTAGGGTCTAAACCCTGATGTCACTTTCAGAGGAACGATGAGAAAAATTACAGCCTGGTTTTTCTCTCCAGGGACGGGCAGAGACTTTACTCACTACCCGGACAATGCAAGGACTTGGTTCCGAAAAGGGAGGCAGAGGCATATAGGGGGATTAGAGCTCAGAGGAGAGGTTCTGTCACTCAGATCCTGAGTCCTGCCACGGATGGGTCTACAAAAGGATGGTGATCTCTGCTTCACGGTTAATTGCACAACACTGCTAATGAGTTTGGCACCCATAACACATCAACAGTTGACGAGGGCTGTAGCTTATTCATTTTCACAGCTGGGTCATATTCCAGTGCAGTGACACAGACACTTCGTAAAGGGACTATGGATTTCTGTCATTATCCACCTTCAGCTACCGGCTGCATGGTAAAGAATATGGCTGGTCTTTATTCCTGGTTCCTGAGAGAAAACCTCTACCCCTGGAGAGTGTCTGTTATTCATGCTGGGCCCCTGAGACCATATCTGACCTTATATGAATGAGGTACCTCATGGGTGGTTTCAGAGCAGAATTGAGTTGGGTAGTGTTTAGACAGGCATGACTAGGTCATCCACGCCTAGATAACAGACATCCTTTCCTGAAACCAAACCAACAGAGAGCCTCTAGGCACTGAAAGTCACCCGAGTGACACATGTCAATACAGCCAGAGGTGGTTCTGAAGAACAAAGCCACTTCAGAAATCATTTTGTAACCAAAGTGTAGGACTTTCTTAAGTTCTGTGAACAGACAAGCAAACTTAAACCCGAGGGGCCATGGGAATTGCTGCCAGTGGACAGAGACGGCCCCCACCCTGTCTGTACATCTGCCTGACTCCGGGTCAGGATAGCAGTACCCAAAGCAGCAAATACTATTTGCTTGCTATTTTAAACGCAAATGGCACAGTATTCAAACTACATTGTGCTTTTAGTCAGCATCCAAAAATAAAGATGTTTTTGTATGTTGCTGTTATAGTTAGCAACACTACCAGAGTTCCCCTCCCCCCAAATAATTTTTTATTATGTTGTCGTACCACGGTCTGTTTAATTAAACACTATTATTTATTTATTTATTTACTTACTAAACTGTCATTCATACCTGCTGGAGAGTGGAAATCAGTTTTTTCCAATAGAGTGACTCCAGGACAGGCCTTGTGTTCAAGAGTAGTTAAACGATATACAATGGACTCCACAGGTTTTCTTTGTGTGTGTGTGTGTGTGTGTGTGTGTGTGTGTGTGTGTGTGTGTGTGTGTGTGTGTGCGTGCACACGCACGCGTGCAAGTGTGCATATGTACACTTTGTGCTTTTATTTGGTTACAATTTGTTGGGGGTTTGTTATTGTATTTCCCTTCTGTGTGTGGCTTTATTTTGTTTTTTTGGTTTGGGGTGGGGTTATTGTTCTTTGAGAAAGAACTTTAAAATTGAGTGGGTAGGGAGAGAGGATCTGGAAGGACGTGGGGGAGGGGAAGAATATGATCAAAGCATATTTCAATTTGAAAATTGTTTTAGATAATAAAAAATATAATAAGGAAGAAAAAACTCACTGATAATGATGTTGACTTGTACAAACAAGGGGTTCTGACTACATGTCTGTATTCTCTGTTTGGGCTTCTGAACACTCATGTCATTAACTATCCCTGGGAAGATAATAATTCTGGGTCACCTTTTGAAACCTACGAAGTCTTTCATTTTCCAGCCATTAATTTGCCTGTAGGTTGAAGTTTTATTGAGGCAATGAGACCACGTGTGGAAGAGCACAGCCTACTGTGCTTGCTAAGACCACCGGGGCAGTGCTGGATACGGACTCTGGGCAGAGACATTCCCGGTCCAACCATTTGCCTGCAACCCTGGCAGCTCAAACGGCCACACTGACAGTTTTACAGATGGACAAAGTGAAGCTTCGAAAATAGAAAGTGAGGGCGAGGTATCTCTGGACAGTGACGTTCATGTCAGCCATTCTCAAGCTTCAGTCATCTGAAACTCAGAAGCTGGACCCCCTCCACCACAGCTTTGAATCCACTGGATAACACGTGGGAAAATTTGCACGCCTAACTGCTTCCCAGCAATCCCAAGGCTGCACTACACAACCAAGCTCAGAGGCATCCCTGCTGCCCGACTCGGTTCAAGCCCCACTTCTTTTTCTCTTCAGGGGCTTGGGAGCCACGCCTCTCCTCCGTGCACCTGCAAGGGTTCCACTGCAGCAGCAGGTTTCTGGGTCCGGAAGCCCACAGCCCTCAATGAGCGGTCACTGTGGTCACCGCCTGTCCCTGCATGTAATTACCGTCATTAAACATATTCTACTTACCATCCATGTAGAGAAGCTCTGCCGAGCAAAGGCTGTGTCTGCCCCGGATGCCCAGGCCGTGCCAAGATGGCACTCCAGCTGACTCCTTTCCTGTGGGGCAGAGGGTTCTCGGGGCTCTATTCGGGGCTAGAGCCAGCCTGAGTTGTCCTTGAAAAGCTGCCGACTCGGCCTCAGCTTCTACTTACATCTTTCCAAGCAAGCCCTGTGACTGGAGCTGGGGATTCAAAGTCAGGGCAGGATGGTGGCTTGCTGTTCTCAACCCTCAGCTCACAGAGAAGTTGGAGGCCTCTAGAAGCCCTTAGGGTTGAAGCTGGGAGGGCAACCTGCTCAGGTACACTTCGAGTAAATTCATCTCAAACAATAAGAGAGGCACATGAAAGATTGATAAACGTCTTTCCTTTGACATAGTCTGCCATGACTAATTTGATGGTGAGCATCGTGTCCGTATATGTGTGTGTCCTAGGCCATCAGAGTGTCCGTAATTATTCTCCACAATTATTTTAAACGACAAGGTCTGTCACGGAACTGATTCAGCCATGCTATCTGGTCAGTGTGCCCCAGTAATTTTGTCTCTGGTTCTTCAGTGCTAAGACTGAGGAGTGAGCCACCGTGCTTGGCTTTCTGCTTATGGGCCCAGACATCCAAACTCAGGACTGTAGGCTTGTGTGTCCCGTCAGGCACTTCATCAACTAAACCATTCCCTTAACTCCCTGATTTTTTTTTTTTTTTGTCAAATCAAAGTTCTTTGCAAATCCCCGTGAATGCCCTGTTTTGTTTGCTGGTGACCTGACCTGACTCTTAGTAGGGGATTCGCTACAGTTCTTGGTGTAGTTGTTGTCTCTTCAGCAGAACCTGGCTCCCACCTCACTCGCGCATCAGGTGTCCTGCCAGATATTAGAGTCCTCATATGCTGTGCATCTGTGTTGACAACATGTGGTTTGGATCTGGGTTCAAATCCCGTGCCAGCAACTTACTTTCTGGTGACTAACAGCAAGGTCCCTGGTCTTTGTGAGGCATGGGTCCCTCATGTGCACAGTAGAGACAGTGCCCTGTCATCTGTGGTGGGGGACTGACAGAGAACAGACAGCAACTTAGGGCCTCAGTTTTCTCATCTATAAAAATGGGTCTGGTAATCCAGACCCTCTCTGTACTACTAGATTGTTGTGGAACCAAAAGGAAATAAGGGGCGAAGGAAGCTTGCACATAAAGGGAGCTATGGCCGAGGCACAAATTCAATTGGCTTCTTTAAATACACTGAGCACAATTTACTACCTTTAGGAGGGGCAGGATTTGGAGCACTGGCTGCAATCTAGGTCTCAGCCCAGCTCTGGGATCTCTGCTGAGACTATGGAGCTGGGTCTGGTGATACTGTGTCTGCCTTTCTATTCTCTGTCTCCTTACCTGCCAGACAACAAGCTGCCACTTTTCTCTGCTCAGAGCGTATCTGTTGGTGCCCATTGCTAGATCTGACAAATGGATATTAAGGCGTGATAAAGGTGTGTGTGCGTGTGCACTTGCCCATGCTTGTTAAGTAGGGCACATTAGCTCTACACACTGTTCCTTTGTTTGTAGACTGTGTGTGTTCTGTTTAGGGCATTAAAAAAAAGAAACGTATTTGTGTGTGTGTGTGTGTGTGTGTGTGTGTGTGTGTTTGTGAGAGAGAGAGAGAGAGAGAGAGAGAGAGAGAGAGAGAGCGCAGATAGGCAATGTGAGAATGGTAAGATACATTGGGAGATTACAAAGACTCCAATTTTGCAAATTTGTGTAAAAATAGTCCTGGCTATGCACCACTGCTGTCTTGGAGGAAGCATGCGAGTCAAGGCTTGTTGAAAACCTTCACTGAGGATGATGGGAATCACTTGTGATTGTTCAAAGAAATCCTTTGGGCTAAATGTGTCCATCTCGTGTGCCCCATCTGGAAAATGCATGCTTCAGGAGAGCCATCCCCATCTGCATGCAGCCTGGGCACGTGTAAAACCTGATCTCCATAGGCCTTGCTCCTTGGTCCCACAGCCTGGAATCTGTAACTTCAACTAAACTCTGCTCCCATCTCTTCCCACATCCACAGGCCCTGAGTACTCCATACAGGCAAATGTCACACAGGGACCTTAGGAAAGTCTCATTTTACAGAGCAGATGAGACAGAGGGCCCAGGCTGGGTGGAGGGAAACCCTGCAGACCTTTAAATCCAGGAGCCGGGAGGGCACCTGCTGCAAAGCCAGCAGTGCTTGTGTATCGTGAACAAAGGCCCTGCACTTAGCAATGTGGTAAGTAAGTACAAAGCAGTATAGACCTAATCTGTTTAAACTAGGAGTCACATCCGAGAACAGCTATTGTCCAAAAGTGTAAGGCTGCAAAGAACACATGGTGGGCAAAGCCTTGGTGGTAGTCGAGGGAGTGTGACACTCTGGCCACAGGAGAGTTAAGCAGAAAGACTTTGTCTCAACCCCTGTTGCTAGAAATATCTTGCAAACGTCCTCATTCAATTTCCGGCCTTGGTACATAATACCCAGGGAACAGAATTTAATTTTCTATAACTGAATGGCTTCCTTCACCTGCAGGACTTTCTGAATTTTAGTTTATTATGGTACAAGCCCACAGGTAGGAACAGGGAACCTTAAATTACTTTTGGCAGCTTGGACTATGAATGTTCAGGCTAGAAACCAATTTGAGCTTAAAAGCCAAAGTCCAATAGGATTCCTGAAGAGACTTGCTTTTATTTTGCTGCCCTTTGCCTTTCTCCACAAAGCCAGCTCAGACTCTGCCATCACCTTGGGCAAGTTACATTTGAGGGTTAGGACCTGTACAAGATGGCTGCCATGTTGGCATCTCTCTCCACCTCTTTCTCTTCTCTCCTACTTGTTTCCTCTTCTGAGCTTCCTTTTCTAGAGGTCTCTCTGGCACATGTCTGAGTTCAGAGTTTTTAGCTGGCTGTAACAGCCATGTGCCTGTGAACTAATAGTAAATCAAGGGTCCCTGTTAACTGGCATTTTGCCGTTTGTGGATCCTATTCTCCTGACTTGCTGGGGCTCTGGCAGGACTCTGTCACAGAGACAGTAGTGGCCCACACTGAGCTTGGAGCCATATTTAGGATGTGGCTTCAGCCACACTTGAAATCAGGCATCTTCCCTAAACAGTCTGAGAGTGGGAAAGCACACAGAGCCAGTAATGGTTTCCTGGTTAAGACACTACAAACCAACCAACCAACCAACCAACCAACCAACCAACCAACCAACCCAACCAACCAACCAACCAACCAACCAACCAACCAACCCAACCAACTAACCAACCACCAAAAAACCAAGTAAAATAAATATTGCCAAAATGAAAACTTGTTTTTTCTTTTCCTTTTTTTCTTTCAAGGCTGAGGGTAAAACCCAGGACACAGAGTACACTAGGTCAGGGTGCTGTCCCACTAAGTAAGACCTCAAGCTTCAAAACGTGTATTTTTAGGGACAGTATCAAGAAAATAAAACAACAAGTCACAGAACTCAGATAAAGGAGATTTTTAGAAACCATCCGATAAGAGTCTTGCATCTAGAATACAAGAAGAGTCTCCAAGTTCAAAATTAATAATAGTATTGGTAATGATGTAACCCAATTAAAATAGGCAAAGATCTCAAGAAATAAAGAAGATATGTAAAAGCTTAATATGCACGTGAGAGGATACATATACTAAGGGAGGCTCGGCACTATTATCAACTATTAGTTGATAAAAGCAATTCAAAGCCACAGTGAGGTCCTCCTCACACCTGCTGGAGGACTAGGGAGAAATGAAGGCTGTAGTCACTGAGAGAACAAGCCCTCATAGCTTGCCTACTGGATACAATATTGCAATGGAAACTGTTACAGTTTCTCAGACAGAAACACATGAGCTAATAATGCCACTTTATAAGACATGTCCATAGAAACTTGTACACCAGTGGGTGTCCATGGCAGTGGTATTACAATAGCCCCACTAGAAAAACCCAGCTGTCCATCAATAGATGGGCTATGATGTAGACGACAATTGTTAGACGACTTTACTGTCTTCCCTTTTGAAATGAAGTTCTAATATCTGCCTCTACCACTGAATAAACCCTATGGCAATGTGCTGAGTGCAAGAAGTCAGACTCAAAAGACCAAAGGACCATGTGTTACACATCCACATGTAATATCCAGCAAGATCAAATCAATGGATACAGGAGTAGACGGGTGGCTGCTTAGATTAAAGGATGATGGGAACTTAGGGAAGGAGGTGACAACTGGTTGGAGCACTGTTGTTTTGAGGGGCAATGAAATGTCCTAAAATAGATTCTGGCAATGGATGCACAGAAGATTGATTCCAAAAGCCATTCAGCTACACACCAATAGCAGGGAACTGTATAGCATATTTTACAGTTTAAAGTCAGATATAAAGCATAGTCCTACTGAAAAGAAGACTCCAGCAGTAGCCTTCTACCTTCCAGCTATGTGCCAGAGTAGGCATTGCTGGGTCTCTATGTTCTGAGGCCTCGCTCTCAGGAACTTTCATGTGCAGAGACTAAAGTAGAGAAAGCAGTGTGTGATGGATCTGTAGGGATTACCCATTCTGATTGGTCACTGCCAGTGTCTTTTCTCATTAGTTGGTCCAAAACTTACCTATTATTAAGGGTTTTGGCTGTCACCCCATGTGTATGCTCCGGACTAGAACCAGTCAAACCACAAAAGGATTAGCATCTAAAGCCTTTCAAGGGACTCTCTTTGACACCAGATCTCAAAAACACAGTACTTCCTCATCTATGCACTGTAACAAGTCACTCACAGGCTTTCCCACTCATACTCTCTACTTCATGCCTTGTGCCTTAGAAGAGAAGCAGCACCCCCCCCCACCCCACCCCACCCCGCCGCCCCTTACCCCGCACCAATTTACCATCAGTAGTGGAAAGTCTCCTGTTGAAGGCCCAGTAAGAATCACTACTATAAAGCAGCCACTATTTATTGAGGACTTTCCAGCTGCCTGAAAAGGCTGAGCTTTTCACACATCATTTGGTGTTTCCCTCATTTCCAGGGGGTGGAGCCAGCCACAGGTGGGCTGGGAAGTTTGCTCAGGGACCCAAGGAACCAGTTAATGCCTGTTTCCTCCACCCAAGAGAAGGTTCTCCTGCTTCCTGGCAGGGGGTGGTGGCAGTGTATCTAGTTCTCTCAGAGGCCAAAGCGGGGCTGCTGCTCTGGGTAGGTAGGAAGGTAAGGCTTGTCCAACACCTCGGCAGGGTAGGGTGAGGTTGAAGGTCAGTTTTCCCAGACTCCTGGGCCAGAGGTAGGCATACATGGCTATTCTCTCTCGGTAGCCGAAAGATTCAGATTAAACATTCTTTTCATAACAAACACAGTTTGGGTGAACTTCCCACTTCGTGTCAAATTTCTGGAACTATCACTAGAAAAGCGCACTCTCACGGCCGGGCGTGGTGGCGCACGCCTTTAATCCCAGCACTCGGGAGGCAGAGGCAGGCGGATTCCTGAGTTCGAGGCCAGCCTGGTCTACAAAGTGAGTTCCAGGACAGCCAGGGCTAGACAGAGAAACCCTGTCTCGAAAAACCAAAAAAAAAAAAGAAAAAGAAAAAAAAGAAAAGCGCACTCTCCTTTAAGCAGGCATATCTACCTCCTATGATTTTAATATTTTAAAAGCACAATGAAAATGGGAAAAAAAAGCCATCAATTTTCTGTCATTAGCATGTCGGAATTTCTATTTGTAGTCTATTTTTTAAATTATTTAAATATATTTTCTTTGTGTCTGAGTGTGTGTCATACACACTCAGGTGGCAGAGGGTAGGGATAGGCTTTCCTACATGGGTGTTGGCAAACCAAACTTAGGTTTTCTGGAAGAGCAGCCAGTGCTCTAACCACTGACCCACCTCCCTAGTTCATGGAGTCTATTTTATTGTCTCATTTTCTCTCAGCTGCTGTCATCACAGCCCCTATACAGCTCTGTGTACAGCACGGTCCTCCTGTGGAGGCCAGAAGGCAACTTTGTAGAACAGCGCGTTTTTCTCCTTCACCTTTACAGGGTCTTTAGGGATCTAACTGTGGTCCAGCCTGTGACAAGTACTTTTACCCACTGAGCCACCTTGACGCCCGCTGTGTTGTTTTTTTTAAGTTTATTATTACATAAACCTTTTCTCTAGGACTATAAGCTCCTTAAACATTGAAAACAGACATATTATGCCCTTGAAGGGATAACTGTGATTTTGTAAAGTTTAGATAGTCACATATCGGGCTTTCTTAAAAGTAGTCAATCCCTGTGCTCTGTGTATCTAGGTGCTGCAGCTGGCTTTCACTTCAGGGTGAGCTTAAATTGTACTGAGGTAGGATGAGAGGGTTGGGTCTCACTGAAGCACTTAGCTCCATCTCCTACAACATCTTTATGGATGATTTTTAAAATGTGGGTTAAATGATTATATAATTATGTCACTGGGGGTGGTGGTGGACAGCTTACAGGTCAGAGATGTCCGGTGGCCATGAGGCTGGGCCTTTGACCTAATCTCTTTATGCATATTTTAATTAGTGATCGAGGTGAAGTCCCAGAAGGTAGATTTAAATATATTATGAAGCTGTAAAGGGCAAGATTGTATGATAGAACAAAGATCCAAAAAGATCTTGTCCTGTTGGTATATTTACCTGAGCCAAGAAGACGAACTCTACCAGGAACAAAGGGGGACCAACTTGTGCTTGAGCTTAAAACCAAAGCCAAAAGGCAAATAACAACAAGAAACAAAAACCCAACCACATACATTCAAAATAGAGAATATAGAACTAACACAAATTAACTGGCTAACAGCCCAATATGAGCCTGAAAGTGCAGGTGTGGCGGGTCCTTTAAAGAGGAGAAGTGTCACACTCTACCAATTCTGTGCTGATGAGGTCACATATGGTCTACTCTGCAAATGGACTTTAGGAAAGGCTCTGACAGGAGGAGGAGGTAGATGCGTGTGTAGCTAGGCTAGTGTGGGCTCTGGAGTGCAGTCGGCTGAAGGAAGGTCCCTGCCTACTTCATTATATTGAGAGCTGAGTTCCTTAACACCAGCAAGTACTGGCAACAAAGCTTGAAAAACACTGTAGAGAGGATGGGGCTCCATGCTGCGGGGCTACCGAAGGGACAGGATACGGGGTGTTATATATTTGAGAGCTATCCTGAGGATAAGTTAGGCTTCATCCTGGGACTCTGGAGAGCCACACTGTGGTAAACAGAAAGCAGAGACATGACTTGTGCATACGTCAGCCAGCGTTTATTGAACACATTTTATGGGTCACAAGCTGTGCTAAATGTTCCCAAAATGGGTAGAGTGAGAAGTGTTCTTAATCCAGGGACCCATTGGGTCAACCTGGGAAGAGGCAGCTAATGAGCTACTCAGCAGGATATATAAGTGCTTAGGGAAAGAGGAGGGCATGACTAACTCTCCTAGAGAAGTAGGTGACTTGGGATGTTTGAGCGGAATCTGTCAGGGGGTTGGGGGTGGGGGTGTAAATGGCAGTGTATGTGGGAAGGAAGGAACAGTGTGTGGGCCCAGAGCTGTCACCGCTTGTGGCATCTTCTGGGGCAAGATGACAAGTTGGTGATATTACAACACCAGGAGAGGTGGGGGACTGCAAATTACGCTCAAGATGAGCGCTGGCCTGGAGCTCAGAGCGTTGTGATCCTCATTTAGAAGAGGGCCATCAAAGTCAGAAAATTCATAGCAAAAATGGTTCTCATCCTCAAAACACACCATTCCTTTCTATACCACCAGGCTGGATAAAGAGACCACGTTTCAGCTACTGAAGGTTAGACAGCAAGAGGAAATCGTGAAAGCAGGAGGTGGGGGACATAGGATACACAGTGGACTCATGACAGGAAGGAAAAAATGCTATCTTGTCTCTTCAGAAACAATGGTGATCAGAAACGAAGAGAGAGCATCCTTAAAGACTGGGAAAAGAGAGTGTGAATCTTGAGTCCTGGGAACATAAACTTTTAAAAATGAGAGTAAAATAAAGATACATTATGCCAGTAGTAAAGAATTTGCCACCTGACAGTCTGTACACCACGGAATGGCATACAGCTCCACCGGCCATGTATTCCTAGACTCTGAGTTTTTGTGCTTGCCACCGTAGTGGCTGGCTCAGGTAGAGAGGTGAGCACCATGTGGGTGTCCGCAGGAGGGAGAGCCATGGGAAGGAGCTATGGATCCTTCTGAACCATTTAATCAGCAGTTTGCTCTCCAGGGGAGAATGCACGGACCTTGGCTTTGAGGAGGCAGTAGCAGCGTATGGATGCCGAGTGCCATTTTAGCCTAATGAGACAGCTTACTGGTTGGTGAACAGCTGGTCCCCCTCACTCCCTTGTCCAACTCCTTCAAATGCTTGCCAAGGGTGAATTGCCGGCAAGCATGGAAACTTTACCTCAGGACCTCACCTCAGGACTCAGGTGAACTCTGTCCTGAGTGAGTGAGTGGCTGCTTGAGATGAGGTGGTTGTTAGACTCAGCCCTGGAGCTCAGTGGGGTTGCTTCTCAGGAGGGCCTGGGTGTACTGAGGAGAAAAGGACATCATGAGGTACCTGCTTGTAGCAGGAACAGCGAAGCCATCTTTCTGTAGCGGAGTTGGGGGTGGGGTGGGAGCTGCACAGCCGCAAAAGCATCTCCTGCTGGAGGACCTAATTGAAGACTGCTTGAGAGACCAAGGACTGCTGGTGCAGACAGTTCCAGCCAATCAGGAACTGCTGTTTAGAAGAGATGCTTTCTTGGGACCAATGGGCTACAGGGTGGAGGGTATTAAAGGAGCTTGTAGCCATGTTCAGAGAGCTTGTGGCGGCGTTTCTCAACTGTTCCTGGAGTCTGATCGTTGACTCTGCACCACCTCACCTCACCTCCAACCCCTAAGGGCAGGTAGTCAGTGAGTTGTCCAGGGTACAGCAAGAAGGCTCCAAGAGCCAAGAAAAATTAGCTTTTCAAGTCTGCCTGAGTGTTCAGACACTTGACTCTTTAGTACAGCCCCAGTTCTAATCCCTTAGGCCATATTTTCCCTCTTTAAAATGGGATATTCCATAGCCTTTTAAATACATCTTTTCAGCTCTACTGATTTGGAATAACATGTTCAACAGCTTAAGAAGAAAGTGACTCTCCCTGCTGGCCGTTCTCTGCAAGGTGTCCTTCAACAAGCCTCTTAGTACCATGGGCTCTGTGGGTGTCTGAGTCACTGGCGATGTTAGTATGAAGGACCTGGAGGTCCTGAGCAGTTCCTTTCCCTGTGCTCCCGGCACTGTGGGCTTTGCTTTCTGCTAGGTAGAGACCGTGCACTCCTCAAACTCCCACAGGTGCTCTCCTAACTGCAAAGAGGCTTTCAAAGCCACAGAGATGAGCATCTTTCCTTCTAGTTCAAGGATGGATGTAGAGAGGAGGACCCTTTCTGGGTGCCTTCTCAGGCAAGTGGCAGATGCCATCAAAGGCAGGTAGGACAGGAGAGGAGGCAAAGTGACACCGGTCGGGACTATGAAGGGCAGCGTCGGCTTTCTGAGTTGTCCTTGGCAAGGTTTCCCAGGCTTCAGCCTGTGCTTAGGGACTCCTCTGGAGCCTCAAATGAACCACAGCCTTGAACAAACTGCAGCAATTTGCTGAGCCTTCAAAACACTCATTCCTATCCAACTGTGAAACCAGCGTTTTGTTTCTTAAATAACATCTTAGTGAAGTAGCTTACACCAGAAAGAAAAGTTCGTGTTTTCCAAGTCGCTGATCACCTCCCACCCCCACTGCTAAAATCATGTACAAACAAGCAGTGTTCCTTTTGTTTAGATTCCTGGTTTCTGTAACTTCAGCCAAACTGTACCATGGGGAATAGGCGGTTTCTGAGGTAATGTAATTGAGGCTCCCCATAGCTGAGCTGTACCTCAGAGCTTCACCGTGAACAAGCCCTCCAGTTAATGCTTCACATTCACCCACATGGTCCTCCCAGCGCTGGTGTGAGAAGCGCAGGGCTGGGCTTTCAGGAACATCACGAGCGCTGGCAGGGAAGGAACCTCACCTCTTTAGATCAATGGCTCTATTTCTTTTTTAAATTTACTTATATGTAAGTACACTGTAGCTGTCTTCAGACACTCCAGAAGAGGGCATCAGATCTCATTACGGATGGTTGTGAGCCACCATGTGGTTGCTGGGATTGAACTCAGGACCTCTGGAAGAGCAGTCAGCGCTCTTAACCGCAGAGCCATCTCTCCTCCCCGATCAATGGTCGTGAGCATGAGATTCCCTGGGGGGCCTGTGGACTCTGGAGCTTCTGATTCAGGAGGTTTGAAGTGAGAACCAAGTGTCAGCCTGTCTGAGTAGTTCCGGGGCGTGGTTGATGCTACTCTTCTGTAGCTGCACTTAGAGATCCCGCCAAGCCAGTTAGATTTTAAGAAACTAGAAGGAGATAGGGAGGTGGACTGAAAACATTCTGGTCAAGAAAGAGGTAAGAAGACCATGGACTAGGAAGCAGCCTGAGGTTTTGGGTTTAAAGTACCAACCTAGCAGGAAGCGTAGACTTGCTTGAGACATCTACCAGAAATGCAAGACCTTTTGCTGCCCACATTCTCATGAGTCTATTCCTCTTCCTCTCTTGCCTGGGCATTTTTCACCTGTTCCCCCATGGAAGCTGGATCTGCAGGCAGTTTTCTAGGAGACCCTTGGGAGGGTTTTGTTTTTTTCTTTTCTTGTCAGGTTAGAAGACCCTGGGTGGGCCCTTCCTGGGGGGTGGGGCACATTCACTTAGACCCTGAGGCTCTCACTGAGTGGATTAAACCTTGCTTGCTCTCCAAGGAGTTAGTAACATTTCTTAGGGTTTAAACAGGGCTCAGTGAAACCTTAAACATTTTTTTTTCCTTTTGAGAGCATCCATCTCTTAATATGATAACTTCAGGGAAAATATCCTCGGATCATTCAGACACCTCTTCTTGACACAAATAACAAGGAACTAATAATCAACCGGTCCTGTGGAGGAAGTGAACCCACTCTGAAGAGAAGCCGCACGACTCATGGGGCCAAGATGACAAGAGTGGGTCTATGCTTTAGCATGGGTAAACTGAGGCCCGGCACATCATGACATCTACTTGGGCAAGTGGTTCTGCTCTGTTAGTGATTTAGTCCCTGGTGTATCTGGAAGTATGTTGACACTCTCACTTTCAGCTGAGGGCCAAGAATCCTAGGAGAGAAGCAGAATGGGAACTGGATTGCATTCAGATGGGGGGTGGGTGCACACCTGTCATACACCTGAGCCAAGGGGATCCTGAGTTGGAGGCCAGGGTGGGATACAGCTTGAGGTCCGGGGCAATCTCAGCCACTTAGTGATCAGCCCCAAAGGAAAACAGAAGCAGCCGCAGAACGGGGAATTAGAACCGACAAGTAGGGCTTGTTTAAAAAGAAAAGACAGTGGACCCGGTTACAACCCCTGCATAGTGTTCATTATATGACTGTGAGTTGGGCTCCTCCCTTTCATGCTTACACCTGGAGATGACAAGGATGGGAAGGACAGCCATGGGACTACGTAAAGACCTCATGCTGCAGGAATCAACTACTTAAGAAAAGTGAAGCCCTCTCCCTGCTAAGTTGCTTTCTGTTAGGGTATTTTATCAAGGTAAGAAAAACAAAACTAGAACCTAGCAGTGGGTGTTTGGAGGTTTTACCACACTAGCTCCTGTCCCGCTCCATCTTCTTCCTGATCCACAGTCAGTCATGTAGTAAGATGAATAATGACTGCCATGGTTTGAATCTGAAATGTTCCCCGAGTGGGTCACATTCTGGGAGCTTTGGGGGAGTCCGTGTAACCTTTTAGGAGGTGGGGGATGGCTGGTAGAAAGTCACTAGTTGTAACAGTTAGTTTTAATGGTCATTGTGACCTAACCTAGAATCACCTGGGAAGAGAATTCTTAATGAGGGATTGTCTACCTTGGGTGGACCTGTGGGGTTGTCTTAATTAAGTTACTTGATGTGGGAAGACCCAGTCCACTATGGGTGGAACCATTCCCTAGGCAAGGGGCTCTAAACTGTGAGTTGGAATAATAAACTGAGCACAAACAAGCAAGTGAGCCTGCATTCATATTCTCTCTCTCTCTCTCTCTCTCTCTCTCTCTCTCTCTCTCTCTCTCCTCTTGACTGTGGCCGTTACTAAGCTGTTTTAAGTTCCTGCCATCATGATCTTCCTGCTATCACCTGGGAGACTGTCACCTGAGACTGTGAACTAAAACAAACCTCTCTCCCTGTTAAGTTGCTTTTTGTCAGGGTATTTTTATCAAGGTAAGAGAAATGAAACTAGAACCCGGGTAGGGGTGAGTGTTTGAAGGTTTTATCACGTTGGCTCCTGTCCCACTCTATCTTCTTCCTGATCCACAGTGACATAAGGAGCTCCCTACTCTCCATCCTGCTGTGAATTCTGCCATACCTTCCCCACCATGGTAGACTAAAGAGACCCTCTAAAAGCAGAAGCCAAAATGAACTTTTCTTCCAGGAGGGTTCTTTTTTCCCCCCTTAGATACTTTGGTCACAGCGATACACAAGTCACCGATCCAACGACGCGGGTCCCACTGTTTCCTCGGCTCCCCCAGTCTTCCTCATTGTCACCTGTGCCATCTCCTGCCTGTGTGTAACAGAAGCTTTACTGCCCCCTGGACCAGGCAAAAGCCAAGATCCCTAGAAGTGGTGCGGTAGACCCAGAGGACTCCTGAGTTTGTCTCGGAGCCCTTTTGACTAGGTGCTTTGTAGAGAAGAGAAGGCATTTCCTTTGGCATCTCCTCTAGACCAGCAAAGTAGGCACCTGCCCCAGGAAGGTCCTGTAGCAGTTAAAGGCCACAAGAGATGTAAAGGAGATGCCATCTGCCCGAGACAAAGATGGAAAAGTGAGGAACAGATGCTACACACTGCTAAGTGGGTCAAGTACAGCCAAGAGCTCAATCTTAGCCAAGAAGTCCCTGGCTGGACCACTCTAGCTCTGGACTGGAAAAGGGCATATTTTCATGAATTCCACATAAGCAATGGCCCTTGTCAAGAGAGAGTAAGTGTCCACAGAGCACATGGCATGTAGGTACCATCATCCACCAAGCACACTGGTATGCACAGTTGTACATAGTAGGTGCACACATCTGACTGCACCTATGGTCTGAAAAATGTAGAGTATTTTTTTCTGAGCTATACTTTCTAGCTATGAAATCCACAAACGTGTTAGCTTCCTACCTGAGAGGTTCTGGTAAGATCACTGTCCTTCCATATGTCCAATACAATCAACCAAATCAAGGTTGCACTGTAACTAATACAATTCGGTGGAAGAGACCATCCCTCAAAAAGCATGGTATTCTGTGGCCAGACAGAAATCCCCACAAGACAGCATGGAGAGCAGTCAATACTAGAAGAGAAGGAAGGATGGAAAAGCTCAGAGGCAAGTCCCACCCAGAATCCAGTGCACTTCAGAAAGAAGAGTCCTCACCCAGACTGTGAGAGGCTCCAGTTCCTCAGAATCCTCCTGCCTGTCAGCCCTGGAAGCCACATGCTTTCTCACAAAACCACTTCTCTGGGTTGTCAAATGGCCCATTTGCCCTAAGTGCCTCACAGCATTAGGGGGATTAAGTGAACTGATTTAAATGCACATTGGATAAATAAAAGCTCCGAGTATGAAGCCTTTCATCATCTCTGGAGGGAGAAGAGGGCAGCAAGCTAAGAGCGGAAAGTGAAGAAGGGCAAAAGTGGCAGTGGATGGTCCCTGACAAACCCAGGGCACCAGGCTGACGTGAACACACACCAAGGTAGTAACTGGCTCCAGTTACTGTCTTAAACCTCATATAGTGCGCTCTCTCTCTCTCTCTCAAAATTAAAGAGATGGAATGAGAGCATGTGATTTCCTTCGCATGGAGAACATGAAGGTCCCACTAAGAGGAGTGTCAGGAACAGGGTCACGTGACTGAGAAGAGTCACGTGAGCCTTATCCTTCTTCAGCCCCAGCTCCAGCACTGAACTTGGGCTCCGTGGGTGCTCAGTGATGTCGCTTTTAACCACTTTTCAAGGAACTCTACATTCACAGTTCATTCATTTTGATTCTTATCTATAAGCCAGACAGGCAGGCAGGAGACAGCTCTGTCACCCGAGGGGATCCTGAGGCTCCAGGGGTGAGTGATCCTTGTCCAAATTAGGGCCATCATCAGGGAGTCCATCTCCTCAACTCCTCACCCTGTGGAGTGGCTCATACCGTGCCGTGTTGCAAGGCTTGTTCCATCAATTGGGACAAATGGCTCAGGACTGCAAGCCCAACCCTGAGGGGACCAAAGCACGAAGGCTGATGGAGTTTGAGGCCAACCCAGGCTACAGAGTTGGGCCTGTTTCAAACAAAAGAAAACTGCTACCATGGTGAATCTTCTCCACAAGGAGCCTTCATCCCGACTGTACTGAAGGCTACAATACATCTCTAAGCTCCCTCCCTCCCTGTGACTACCTCACCAGATAGATGGTGGTTCTTTACAGTTCTCTACAGTTAAAAGGGGTGTGGGAGCTGGAGAAATAACTCAGTGGTTAAGAGCACCTGCTGCTCTTTCAGAGGACCTGGGTTTGATTCCCAGCAACCACACAGCAGTTCACAGCCACCTGTTAACCCCAGCTCCAGGGGGATCCAAAGCCCACTTCTGGTCTCCACAGGCACCAGGCAGGCACACACATGGCATACTGACCATGCAGGCAAACACACACACACACACACACACACACACACACACACACACACACACATAAAATAAAAATAAAAATAAAAATAAAAAAAGAGAGAATGTTTTTGTGGTGTTGGAGAGATGGCTTAGTGGTTAAGAGCACTGCACTGGCTGCTTTTCCCGAGGACCTGGGTTCAATTCCCAGTACCCACTTGGCAGCTTACAACTGTCTGTAACTCCAGTTCTAGGGGGATCTGACTCCCTTATATAGCCACAGATGCAAGCAAAACACCAATGCACATGAAATTAAAAGTAAATCATGAAGAAGAAGAGAAGGTTTTTTGTGTATTCCAAATAGAAATGTAGATTTTTCTGGATCCTTTTGCCAAATACGAACCAATTGGGGTTAAAACCATGAGTTCAATGATTTGACATCATAGCTCCTTAGAAAGGAAGACAGAGAAGGAGGCATTTTTTTTTTTTTGCCAAGGCTTCTTGCCCACAGACTCGGCTGTCCATCTTGACAGATGACACGGCTGTAGGAATGGGTGCCGAGAGGAAGTGCATGGTTAAGGCAGCAAAGTAACTTGTGGTACTGAGAAGCCAGAGTCAGTGAGGCCGCTCTGAAGTGTGAGACTGGAGCAGGAGCTGGAGTCCCAGCCGGTGAGGATGATCAGGGACTTGTGCCTGTAATGTCCTCCCACTGCACCTCTAAAGAAAGAGGAGGGCCCTGGAGAGAGAGCGGAGCCGAGCCGTGTTCAAGGTCAGAGTCACTCTCACATTCCCTGGCCTGCTCTCACCCTCGGCTATTAACATTTCATGGCATACCCGCTTCCTCTGAGATGCTCTATTCTAGTAAAAAATGTCAAGGTATAAAGGTTTTGTTGGGAGACTGGCTCTGTTACAGGGTGTCTGGTTGATGCGTTTACGTAGAGGCAACCAGGCACCCTGCAAAGGCAGCATGTCTGGCAGAAGATGGAAGAGAAGAAGGTCAGAGAATTTACCAAATACACAGCCGGTCAGGAGGGAGAAGGCCTAGGCCTTGAAAATAAATTGTGGTGACTTGTGTCTCTACTGGCGAAGTTGGGATGGTTCTGTGACGCACACGGGGGATTTTAACAGGACCGACCTCAAACATGGCTTCCCTAGCACATGGGGGGGGGCATCACAGGACATCACTGACTGATGGAAAGGAACCCAGGATGGGCCAGCTCTGGAGAGGGGAGCAGGTGAGAGACAAACCAGAGGATAGTGTTCCCAGTGTGGGAGTCTTCTGGGGTCTCCTGAGCACTGAAAGGATGATGATGAAGACACCCAGGATCAGAGATGCAAAAGAAAACTTCACCAACCACACAGAGCTCGGGGGCTAGAGGAAGCTTCTGACATTGTTTAATTTGACCTTTCACTTGTGCGGCCAGTGTTATTGGCCACAGCCTTGTGGCAGAGCCATGACTAGGAACTAGATTCCTCCACCCCCGCCAACGTCCCAGGCCGTGGATCTTTCTGCACCTTTCTGCCTCCCCTCACACTCACAGCCATCTCCTGATCACAAACCCTCTGGAACAACTGTGTGCACCCCTGAGGATCCCACAGGTCGCTAGCAGCAGCCTTTCCAGGCTAACATACCTTGTGTGAGTAATGTTGATCCACGATCCTTGCCAACCCGAAATCCCCAATCTTGAGCACAAGGTCCTCTGTGCTGATGAAGATGTTGGCGGGCTTCAGGTCCCTGTGCAGCACGTTAGCAGAGTGGATGTACTTGAGCCCACGGAGCAGCTGATACATGAACAGCTTGGCGTGGTCCTCTGTCAGCGTGCCCTGCTCCAGCAGGCACGCCAGGTCAGTCTCCATGTACTCTTGGACGATATAGGCCACGCTGAACTTGAAGAGTTCGCCCTGCAGATCGCTCCCCTTGGGTCCTAGTACCTCGTACACTTTGACGATGTTGTCGTGGTCCAGGCGCCGGATGATTTTGATCTCTCGGAGCGCGTGCTTCATGCTGCGGGCGTCACTCAGAACGATCTTCTTCACGGCCACCTTCCGGCAAGCCCTGCTGTCCGTAGCTGACAGCACTAGCCCGTTGACCCCAAAGCCTAGGGGTTGGAAGTCAATGAAGCGCCCACCAAGGTCATACCCATAGACGCTGGCGATGCAATCACCTTTCTCAGCCATTGTTGCCTCAGTGGTCCGGGGTCGGCTGGAAAATGCAGGGGCAGTCAGGAAGGGCCAGGTTCCAGCTAGTGGCTTCCCCAGCACACCTCATTCTGTCAAATCTCACAACTGAGGGATGCTTTGGCTCCTGGTGAGGTAGCTGCTGCCAGTTGTCAGGGGACAGGAAGGGCTGCAAGTCCTTGCTCCCCGACCTGCTTAGCCGGATGCTGCACCGTTTACCTGCACTCGGAGGGTTTGCCACCAGCTCCTGTGCCTCAAGAACCCTCCTGGATGCTTAAAATGGTTCATGCTTCCTCTAGATCCGGCATTATTAGAAAGAAAAGCCCGTATCGTTATCTTCTATCTCCATGGATCTCAGTCAAAAAAGTATTCAGCAACTTTGAATCCTTCTGTGTGGCTCAAGTGTAGGAGCTGCTTGCTGAGCGCGCGGTTGTTGCTTTACTTAAGTGGGCCCAGAGCTTAAGCCTCCCTCTGTGCTCTGAGCAGCAAGAGGGGACCCAGTTAATGGATTCTAGACGATTCTAGGGGCTTCTTTTCCTTTCTGCCAGTGTATCTTTCTACAAGTTCCATTTCAATTCTAAAACCCCAACCAGTCTGGTGAGAAAAGAGCTGGGCAAAGCCACACTCTCCCACGAGCTCCACAGTTACATCTGCTGTCCCAAGTCCAGAAAGAACTCAGCTGCCAGGCCAGGACCCTCCAGAGGCTTCAGAGGAGAGGACATCCTCTTTCACCCACTTATCCGCAGCACCTTGACAGAGGATGCTCAGCCGGATGCCTTAGGGCTGCAGGAATGTAGCATCGTTCGGACAGTCCCCTTCCCTGTCAAAGAAACAACTCTGGGTAAATTTCCACGCTCTGGCTTCCAACACCTTCCCACTTGCATCTTTTGTTAACCAGCCCAAGTGTTATTTGATCTGTCCAGCCAGCTGAAACACTGCTGCTCGCTCTGGGGATTCCAGCTTTGCTGCGCAGCCTCCCTCATGCTGCGTGCAGCAGTGCCCTGGCAGAGGAGAAAGATGGGGTTGATGTGATAAGCCCATCAGACGGTGCGCTTTTATGTCAGTGCCTGCCCCCCACCACCTAGGGCTAACATGTGCAGATTGGGGATGGGAATCATTCCTTTTGACCTTTGCGAAATTAATCCGTTATGCTTTCCAGACACACACACACACACACACACACACACACACACACACACACACACACCCCTCTCTGCACTAGCTAGGAATGCTGAGAGTCAAGAGGAGCTGGCTTCAGATGAAAATGAAGACTTTGGAATCTTGTTTTCCCACGAGGGTCCTTTCCTTATTTTGCAAACACCTTTGAATACTTTAAGAAATAATTCCCCTCAGACTGACATGGAATAGCATCTGTATTCTTTGCTTTTTGCATAGGTGGCCAATACACACATATAGAACTACAGGGAAACTCTCCTGTCACTCACAGCAAAGGAGCCATCTGCCCCAAAGTCAGCACTATACCTCAGCCAGCATGGCAAGCTGTGTATGTCAGAGCCCCTGGGGATGTAACTGCTTAAAGCAGCTCGCCACATCTGTATTTGGCTGTTCTCCTTCGATGACTGCTAACTCAAATTGCAGGTATAGGATATTAGGTGGTAAGGGGAAAGCTCTACAAATCCCAGCCTGGTCAACTCAGAGCTCTGAAATAAGGCAACATGGTGACTTCAAGAGTGTGGCGTGTTTCCCAAGCATACAAAGTTCATAGCTTTACACACACAGAGAGAATTTTGTACCCAGGACAGAGGGAATCTGGCCAGGCTCCCTAATTCTTAATTCCCACCCCATCTATCTGAAGTCTCGTCACAGTGCAGGGCCCCATGTGAGTCCACGTTCCCATCTGGACTCTGTATGAGCCTACAAATAATAAATGAAACAAAGCAACCATGAGCTTAATGCTCCAAAATTTATAGCATGTATATGTGTGTGAGTGTATGAGTGTATGCAAGTAAGTGTGTGATGAGTGTGCATGTTCATGTGTGTATATGAGGGTGTGAGTGTGTGAATGCATGTGAATGCATGTGTGTATGAGTGTGAGAGTGTATATGAGTGTGTATGTGAGTGTGCAAGTGAATGTGTGAGAGAGTGTGAATGTGTGTATGAGTGTGTGCATGTGAGAATGTATATGAGTACTTATGTGCCTGCATGTGAATGTGTGTGTGAGTGTGAGAGTGAGTGTGAGCATGTGTGAGTGTTTGAGTGAGAGAGTGTGTGAGAGTGTATATGTGTGAGTGCTTATGAGTGTGAGAATGTATATATGCTTGCATGTGAATGTGTGTGTATGTGTGTATATGAGAGTGTGTGTGAGTGTGTGTGTGTGTGTGTGTGTGTGTGTGTGTGTGTCATACAAATGATCAATTAATTGTATCCCATTGAGGGCTGTGCATTCAGGTACACATGTGTGTATATAGAAGCTATAAGTTGATTCCAGGTGCCTTCTTCAATAGGTTCTCTGCCTTATTCTCTGAAACATGGCCTCTCGCTGTTCCTGGAACTCCCTTATTGGCTGGACTGGCTAGCCAGCAAGTCTTAGGGAGCCTGTCTCCTTTCCCCTAGCTCTGGGGTCCCAGGCTTGTATGTGGCTGCTGGGGAGTTGAACTTAGGTCCTCATGCCGTGTGGCAAGCACATTATGGAATGTGTCATCTCCCGAGTTGTGCCATCCCTGCCCTGTCCCTCTGAGGATTTCTGAACAAGGAAATTTGCCAAGGCTCTGGAACACAGTAAGTGCTTGGTTCTACAGATGTCAGCTGTCACAACTGCTGTCCAGCAGTTCCTAATCTCAATGAGATGGCCTGACTCTTTTGATAGCATGTCAAATTTATAGCTGTTTCCCCTCTGAAGCTTTTATTGGGCCCAGAGGCCAAACAATCAGACTTGACAAAACTCCAGACTTGGGAACAGTCTGAGGGAACAGGTCCCATTTTAAATTAACTGCACACGGTACTGTCCTCCTAGGCTCGTGTGACAAAGAGTCACTATCAGCCTTTATTGGGTTGGGCCAGGCTTCTAAGTATTCTATTAACCAACTCCATTAGTGGCTGACACCTGCCCCCCACTATTCACCCCCCCCATGGTGTCCCCAAATGCTAAGAGCATGCCATGTCCTCCTGTCTCAGGTGAAGGACTCTGAGACTTTGTGAGTGCTAGCACAGAGAGGGACCCTTGGCTAAGGGAATGTTCTTCACTTGGTGTGCAGGTGCCTGAGCCACTCTAGAGGGTGCTGAGACACACACACACAGCACCACAGTCTGTGTGCAATAAAGTCCTCATAGACATCCAACTCAGGGAACTCAACCTGCACGGACACATGAGTGCATGTGCGTGCGTGCGTGCGTGCGTGCGTGCGTGCGTGCGTGCACACAGGGCTCACTCTGGCAGCCAGGCCAGACGACTCCACCGAAGCTGGAGTTTCTTGCAGTTCCACGGGTTCGGTCCCCAAAGGCACTGCAGAGGGAGCTAATTACATATATCTCTCTTTGAGGAGAGATGCCCAAGCTTCCTCCTCTTTCCAGCTCCTGCTGGGTGCTAAACAGAGACAAAGGAAGAGTTGTTGGCAATTGGGGCTGCAATGTGGATAATCTGTGACTAATTAAGGAGGACTTCATTTATTTTTAAATCCTTTCCTTTTCCTGCCCATGATGGGAGGGACTACCTTGTGCTCAGTTAGAGGACACAGGGAACATGTCACCTTGGGGAGACTCTACTCCACCAGCATCTTCCTCCTGGGTGTCTAAATGGAACCTTTTGATTCTCGCCCTGCTTCTTTGATGGTGCCTTTCAGATCCCTTCCGGTGGAAGAGTGTGTCCCCATTTTCAGCACTTTTCCTGGATGGTGGGCTGTTTCTCCCTGTGTATGAGTGCAAGGCTCATGAGTGCTTCTTGCCACGACCCCTAATCATGCAGACAAAGCCCAGCACTTGAACTTCAACCTCCTCAGCATCTTCTGTCACTCCAGAACTAACCACTTCTGAGAAGTTCAACAGCCTATGCGGATGGCCTTCATCCAAGTATTCTGTCCCCACCCAAGTTTCCTGTCACCTGTCTGTTCCCAAACTGCTTCTCTTTAGACAGTTCCTTTCTCTAGTTCCTCTGTAACATCTACTGCAAACCCCACCACCTTTTCCCACAGGCTGCTGGCTATGAAGCATCCTTTCTAACAGGTCTCAGTTCGCTTGATATGCCAAGAAGCAGGGCTATTCACCTCCCACAGGGGGGAGGGGGCAGGTGGCACTTAGACGCGTCCCTGGGTAGTGGAGTAGGTCCTGCAGCAGTGGAGGTTGGTCATCACCATGAAGGGGTGACAGCCCAGAGCTGCTCAGAATCCCAGATATGATTTCAAACCAAGGACTTGGCATTCACTGTAGGAGACAGAAAGGTTAACCTATTCAGCTGCGCTCAGATGACAGGCAGCAAGACAAGTGTGTAGCTCCCGCAAGGGCAGCGCAGTCTCTGGCAGTTCCATAGCAAACACCGTGATAAACACAGAAATAAAAACCGATAGCCTAGGCCTTCCAGAGAGTGGAACCCCAGTTTCGATGGGTTTCTCATGGACAGCTTCTCTGAACTCCGGTGAGTTATTATCTCACTATGTAGCCTTTTAACAGATGGAGGCCAACCAGAGGTGAGGTGGCATATGCCACCTGTCCCTTTCTGGGATCCCTGGGGCTCTGGTTTACAAATTGGCTTTGGAAAATCTAAATTTAGATTCACCCCTCTGCCTGCTCAGCGCCTCCACAACCCCATGCTGTTGACTTCAGCAGGAAACAGTCTCCTGTGAGACACTGGCATTTCTCAGCTCCTGCCTCCTTCCTTCTCCCCCCCCCCCCAACCCCCTGCCCCAAACCTGCAGTTAATTCTTGGATGTGGCTCTAGGCTGCACAGTGCCAGGTGAAACCATCTATGTCATACTTGGGGCCTGACTGTGTCCAAGGTTTATGTGTGAAGATCAGGAAGCCATTTCTATAAAGGGCCCAAATCATGTTTTTGTGGCCAGGTGAGCTGACTACTCACAGAGGTTCTAGCTTCTAGCTGACACTGACTACCTACCCAGGTCACTATTGCCTCCTGCATATGAATAGGAGCTACATCTGGTTCAGCCAGGGAGAAACTGCCTCTAACCCAGGCCTCCCAGTTTCAGTGCTTCATGTCATTGTCAACAGGTCCCCTCCTGAGCACTGGCCTCTGTCCACTCCATGCCAGTAGTATTCTGCAGTGTCTCCAAACACTGACCACCAACTCAGCTCAGTTGAGTTGCTGGTCTGCTGGGAAATTTCACCAGAGGCGGGTTACTGTTGAAGAGGCAAGCTGGTACTTGACTCAGTATCTCTCATAGGGTATCAGTCATGCTTTCTGACAAGCCTGGAGTCATGTGAAGGCTAGCTAAATTAGTCTCTACCAGAATCACCCATGTGATCTACACGGGGCTTGCTCCAGGTCAGGAGCTCACTCCTTGTTTTGTGGGGCAATTATTATTATTATTATTATTTGTATTATTATTTGTATTTGTATTATTGTGTGCACAATATCATGTGACTGTGGGCACAGTTGTGTCATGGCATACCTGTGAAGGCCAGACAACTTTGTGGAGTTTGTTCTCCCCTTTCACCTTTATGTGGAATATGCAGATTGAACGCAAGTTGTCAGATGTATATAGCAAGTCCCTTTAGCCACTGAGCCATCTTACCAGCCCTGATGCTAAAGCTAATTCTGTCGTGTGTGAATGGTACTCCCTAGTTGCCAAGGCTACCTCACACAGTCCCTAAAATCCTAGAGGACAACTGTACTTCTCAAACCTAAACCCACTGAAAACTCCGAGTCTAAACAGATGTCATCTGAGGGCAGAAATTGACACTGGATCGATTCCTGAAAAATAAGCTTTAAAGGAAAGCTTTCTGGGGGCGTGGGGAGAAACTTTCCTCCCCAAGGAGCAAGAAACCCTATCTCCTGTCTGAGGACACAATTGTAGAGGAATAAATGTTGATGTAATTGATGTAATGTTGATCTGAGATGCTGTGCAGAAAAATTAGAAGACCAAACTCAGCACATTACAAGTGGCAGCTGAGCAGCAGTGTTTTCTGAGTGGCTGTGAGCCACATCTATAGGTACCCAACTCCAGCCTTCTTGTCAAGAGAGATGGTTAAGTCTACTATTAATCCACTCTAATGGCAGACATTTAGGGTCCCTGGGACACAGTCACACCACCCACCATAGGCTGCAGTTTCCTTATCAAGTTGCCTTAAGAATATGCCCTTGGAGGCTAGAGAGATGGCTCAGCAGTTAAGAACACTGGCTGTTCTTCCAGAGGTCCTGAGTTCAATTCCCAGCTACCACATGGTGGCTCATGACCAACTATAATGTGATCTGGTGCCCTCTGCTGGCATGCAAGTGTGCATGCAGATGGAGTACTCATATCCATAAAATAAATAAATTAATTAATTGAAAGAAGACATGCTCTGAGAAAGGAGGTGAAGACCTCTGCTGTCCTTCTCTCTCCAAGTAGGAGTTAATAAAGCAACAGAAGGCTTTAATAAAATGGTTTTACTTGAGGAACATCAGACCTGTGGTGGAAGGAGGTCACCATCCATAAAAGAAAAAATTGGAGTCTGCAGACTTTGCTTACTTCTTTATTATTATTATTATTATTATTATTATTATTATTATTATTATTATTTAAGTGTTTTGTTTTGTTTGTTTTGTTTTCTTTTGCTTTGCTTTTGAGACAGAGTCTCACTATGTAGCTTTGGCTGTCCTGGAACTCACACTGTGGACTAGGCTGGCTTCGAACTCACAGAGACCCACCTACCTCAGCCTCCCAAATGCTGAGATTAAAGGTGTTTGACATCAAGTCTGGCCTTACTTCTTTTCTAGAACATTGTATAACCATCCAGGAGAACAAAGACCTCCCGGGATTTTCAACACACTGAAATAGCAAGGAGAGAAACACTGGTTCTCCATGGAAGGTCCAGTCCCAACCTGGGGAGGCTGAGGAAAGGGGACAATCTGGGTTCCCTTGTATGAAGTGAGGGTGCTGGTCTTCATGGAAACAGTGACAGCTGTGCAGAGACACCTGCCTCGCCTGAGACTGGGCATGTGGCTTGTCAGGGAGGTAGGCTGTGTTGCAAAGATTCAATTCTGACTTTCGATGCCTCCTGCATTTAACTTTTGTAGTTTAAAGGCAAAACTTCCTGCTTCCTCTCTGTAAAGGAAGGAGATCACGGAGAGTAGAACCTGGGGCTACTTTCTTTGGGAGGAGAAGGGATGACATGAGGGTTTTGCTATGTGGCCCAAGCTGTCCTTGAACTCATAGTTCCCTGACTTGATCCTGAGCACTTGAGGTTCATGCCACTATGCCCAGCTGAAGATGGTAGCTTCCTTCACAGTCTAACTCAGCACAACGGTGACTTAGGCAGCTAGTAGGTGAGGTCTGTTTGTGGCTGGTGTTGTTGGGCTATATTCCGAAGGGAAACCAGAATGTCCAGGTGCTGAGTTTTGGAAGACAGCGCCTCCCTCTTTAATTCCTTGGGGGCCCCACTGCCTTTCCTAAGTTGGGAGCTTACTCTCTGTGAGCCCACATGCAACACACAATCTTGAGAAGAAGGGCCAGAGTTTGCCCTGGATCATTTCTAGCAAACTTGAGGGGCCCACAATAGAATCACATCCTCCTCACCCAGAGCCCAGGGTAAGGATGTGCAAAGGCTATGTGACCACAGAATCTGAATTACCTTGTTTGTTTGTTTGTTTGTTTATCAGAAAAGGCAAGTGCATCATCGATGTGCTCCTTCGACTCCAGCACATGCCAGTGGAAGACATTGACGGTCAATCCTAAACGCTCCTTCCTTTTCCGCTGAGACAGAAAAACCAGAATCTTTCTCAAACAGCACCCCACTGACAACACTTCTGCCCACTGCCAGAGTTGGAGCTCAGGAAGGGCTCTCTGCACCCCGAACTGTGACCCTGACTGCATGCTTCCATCACTGTGATATGTCCCTTCTTTATTTCTGGGACCATCTCAGTTTTGCTCCCAGATACCCAGTTCAGCTCATCGAGCACTTAGTGACTGTCCACTAGGCACTGGCACGATCCCTTACCTTCCACAATGCCTGACTTGACGCTTCACACAAACAGGAATTGGCACCATTGTCTGTCTAATGAGACTTCACAACATAGCAGGCCTGGTAAAGAGAGGGCTGGATGGGTGTGACCTACCACTACCTGTCAAATTGAAGAGGAGACACTGACTTTCTAAGGTCACAGGGTAAAGTGGTGGAGTCTGGGTCCCAGCAAACTTCAGCATGCTCTATCAGTGTGGGACTCCTTGTCCTCCTTGCCCCAGTCACTTGGGAACCGACTTGGGAACCTTCCTAAGCAGCGTCTCCAGTCTTGGATTCCACTTATCAGCCACGTAAGATGCCTTTTTAAAAAATTCTTTTTAGATTTTATTTTACGTGTGAGAGTGTATTGCCCGAGTTTATGTATATGTAGCCATATATGCCTAGTGCCCTCAGAAGTCAGAAGGCGGCGTGGGATTCCCTGGAACTGAACCTGGGTCCTCCACAAGAGCAGGCGGTCTTAGCGGCAACTGCGGTTGGATCCCTCTCTTCTGCCCCTCTCCTCCTCCCCCACAATCCTCTGCCCACACTCTGCTCTCTCTGCCCCATCCTTATACATCCTTACCGTCCCTGTTGCCCAGAAGCTTTCCCTCTTACTTCCCCTGGCTCTTCTCAAGCTGCCCTTAAGTCTAAGTTTTAACATCCCCCTCCTCCATGAGCCCCGCCCCCCAGGTGTCGTCGTCCCACCCCCCGCCCCCCAGCAGACTAGCTATCTGCTCAGGCCGGTTGCCCATCATCCTGTCTCAAGTGAGCTTTCTCTCTTCCTGTTTTGGCTTTAATAGCTGGTGCCCAGTGTCGGTTGGAAGCTTGTTGTGGGAGACTGGGAGCACCCTGAGAAGCATCATGCCCCATGGTTAATTCAAACCTCCTTCCTTCTCACAGGGCACGCAAGCACACAGGAAAATGTCTCAGACTTTACCGGAGTCACTTGCTGGACTCGGTGCCTTTAAGTTTCCCAGACTTCCTACCAGTCACACTCGCTGCCCAGTTAATGCATGCACACAGCTGTCCGCTTTTCCCGGGGGAGCCTAATCATTTACAGGGGTGCGCTCAGGGGCTAAAGGAAGTGTTCCTAGAGCGGAAGAAGCGTTCCTTTCCCCAGCAACCACGTCTGCCCGTCCACAAGTGACCAATGTGGCACTTTGACAGCTTGAGTAAGAAAGCAGCAATTTGTAGGCCATTCAGGGATCTCGCTGTTGAGTAAATCTTAGGGCTGGGAGCCAGGATGCCTGGATTCTAGTGCTGTGAGCTGTGAGCTCTCCACAGCAAAGCTCTGATCTTTGGGGGAAGGGAATCAACCACTTGCCCCGCCTATTCACAAGAAGAGTAAGGGCCATCGGTGAACAGACTGCCCCAAGAAAGATGCACCAATCAACAGCACAATCAGTATATCATATCTCAAACCTTCCACAGTAACCCACACTGGGCTCCAGAGGCAGGGTTACCCTTTCACGCGACTTGGTCACATCGCAACATCCCTCTAATGCCAGAGGCCTTCATAAGGCAAAAAGTGAGGAGTTGCCCCATGAGCCTTCCTTTGAGCCTCTTTTTGAGAGAAGGGATGGAGGGAGGAACCTGGAGGGATCTTCAGATCACATTATCTGCATCTTTCTCCCAGCATGCACTGAGACACCCAGCTGGGGCGGGGCACAGAGAAAGGAGTCTATCGGTAAGCTTGTCCACACTGCCTGTGTTCGCACACACTCTACCCTGCCACCACACACCCAACACCCACTCTCCGATCCTCCTTTGTGAGCATCTCCTTCATGGAAAAGGTTTTAAAACTAAAGAGTCAGAACTGTGTGTCAGAGAAAGCCCGACAGGGACATGAACCTGAGCAAAGTCTCATTTTGCCTCTCTATCAGGAGATGCTAAGGAACATCACACGTCTCCTGTGGTGATGTGATCCTGCAAAGGCACTCCGCGCACACGCATGCACGCACGCACGCACGCGCGCACGCACGGACGTACGCGCACACGTACGAAAGTACGGATGCACGCACAAACAAGCCTGTAGGTCTCAATAGTTAGGACCCCTTGGGAGTGACTGGTTATTCAGGTGAGGAGCCCCAGGAGGAGGAAACCAAGGCAAACACAGATGAAAGGAAGAATGCTGGAGCCAGGAACACAGCAGATAGAGCTGAGTAAGCCTGTAACCGCAGTTGCTTCCTAGGATAAACGCTGAAGAATAGTGTTCACGTGACGCCAGCTTCCTACCAGCAGCTGCGCCTTTTCCTCAACTCATCTTGGCTTCACTTAAAGGAAGCTGTTACCCAAGTGCAGGCGATTCTTACTAAGTACAGTAGGAGCGAAGCCTTGCCACAGCTGGGTGGGGAAGCCAAGGCTCAGCGAAGGGAAAGAACTCTCCCTAGGGAGTGTGTGATTCCCCACCCCACCCCCGGCCCTGGGGGAGACACTTGAACGTCTGTCTGTTCATCTCAGGGCACGGATGGCAGAACGAAGATATAAGTCCGCCCAGGTCTAGATGGTGAACCAGTGGACAATTGGTGACTCAAAGAGGCATCACCAAAAAGACCAGCCTAGCCAGGTGAGGGCGCACCAAAGCTGCATCCCTAGGGCACCCTACTCCGCCAGCACGCGGCTTCCTGCCCACGCACACACTCAACAGTTTTTCGATATTTATGTAACCCTGGAAACAGCCCTTGAAACTTCTAAGTCTTAGGAGGCTCACTCCAACCTTTACATGGGGATGCCTCCATTCTGAGGAAACAGCCCCATTTGGGCACCCTTGACCTTTGGGTGACCATAACTGCCAGGATGCTGGTCCTTTTCCGCAAAGAGGATGTGTGGGGCTGGTACCCAGCACTATATTTGGCTTCTGGGGCCAGGGCAGGGTCTGATGGTTGAAATTAGCTCTATGTCAATTGAGTCTGAGGAGAGCCTGGAAAAGACTCTCTCCTCCCTTCAGGTATAACCAAGACAGTGAATGGCTCAGGTGTGGACAGTTGTATACTACACACATCCACAGGAATCTAACCACTCAGAGTCCTGGTGACATAAATGAGCGTGGGGGGCCTAGTGTTAAGAGGAGCAGCCAGGGGGAGAGAGAAGAGGGATCAGAGAGGGAGAATTGGGATTGGGAGGAAAGACTATGGAAACCTCACACACCTGAGATAGCCGTCTCCCTTCTGCATGGTGCAAATGCTGCTAGCACCTGCTACAGACCACCATCCCCACCTCCCTGGAGTTTCTGCTGCCCACTGATGAGGAGCTCATTGCAAAAGATGCTGGAACCTGGGCAAAGCTAGCAGCAGCAGGATCCATGTGAGCCCAGTCTGAACAGTTCTCCCTGGATCAGGAACTGAGTTCCCACCAACATGATAGAAGGAGCTATCTGAGACTGCAGGATGGGACTGGTGTCTGGGCCCAGGCTGGTGCCGCAGAGGAAAGTCTGGCCAGTGGTGGGCAGGAAGGTGACACATTCTCTCCAACCCTTCCTATCCAATGTTCCAGGCAAAGAACTTTGAGAGTTACCGAGTCTTGAAAACCAGCCTGAACCAGGCGGCTCTCTCCTTTTGGTAGGCTTGGAAGCCCTGATGCACCAGGAAGAGCAGGCGAGTTGGGTAGGGCAGGGGGGTAGCCCGGGAAAGGCTGTGTGTACAGACGCTACCTCCAAGTTGCCTTCGCCAGTGCCGTGGAGCAGGCAGCCTGGGGTCTGAAGGCGAAGACTGGGCTTCTGCATCGTGTCCAGAGATGCACCCAGAACAAGAAGCAAGCAGGGCGGGGCGGTGGTATGTCGTCAAAGAGGAGTGGGATGCCAGCTCTCCAGAGATGGTTGTGTTCCACCTCAGTCAAGCTGAGTGTAATTCTGCTCACTGGGGAATGCAGAGGAGACAGAGGCCTGAGCGAGTCGAAAGAAGGCTGCTTTCAGAACCAGACTCTGTTTTTACCACGAGGTAAATTATTTTATTTTTGCTAATGATGCAGATTGTTTCTAGTTCTGAAGCTGAAACTGCAAGGTAGGATTTCGAATGTGGGCAGAAATAAAGGCTCACATTCTCCCTGGTTCCCGGGGCCAAAGGTTTCCCTGCTCCTTTGAGTGAGGAGCAAAGGTCCCTGGGAGCAAAGGCAGGACTGTCTTAGTGCCTGGGCCCAGGGCAGTGCTCCTCAACCTTCCTAATGCTGCACTGCTTTAATTCAGTTCCTCATGTTGTGGTGCCCCCCCCCCACCAGCCATACAATTATTTTCATCTCCACTGTATAACTGTAATTTTCCTAGTTACGGATTGTAATGAAAATATTTTTTGGAGATAGAGGTTTGCCAAAGGGGTCATAACCCCATGGGTTGAGAACCGCTGGCCAGCATGGAATTCTATAGTTGTCTACCTCTGGCCTGGCTGTGTGGCCCCTCACAGGGCTGTGACCCAGGGAGCCACAGGGCTAGAGTATCTGTCAATGATGACTCTACTCATGCCACATCTTGTCGAGGCAGGGTAGAGCACATTCTTTTCTTCCTCCTTGTAAGGGAAGGATAAAATCAGTGGGATCCTCCAGTGAGCACGTTTTAGAATAAGCCCCACCACCCTCTGCCATCGCCTGCTGCGTGTCTCACCCCTCTCTCCTCCTGCTTTATTTCCAATAGCATCTCTTCTTACTCTTGCCTGAGATCCCCTCACAGTACCCCACTTAGAACTGCATCTGTGTTCTCAACTCCAAGGTCTCCGTGAACTGCATGGTCAGGAGTGATCCTCCCTAGTTACCACACTCCTAGACCGTGAAAGACTCTGTGCTTGGAGCCACCGTCACCTTCTCAGGGGAAAGGACACCTTCAGACTTGGTGCTCCTTCTTGTTCACAGCACACATACCTCTGACAGCTGGCCCATTTCTCTCAGCTGGGTCTTCTATTAGACAGAGAATCCCAAGGAAAGTGTAGTAGCCACTTTACCCCGATGTACCCAGCTGTGTACAGCTCCAGGCATGTTAAAAGGTGACTTGGGATAGGACTGGGGTGAGGACCTGAGGATGGAAAATGCTTTGCAAGAGGGCTCAGGGTAGTGGTTTTTGAAGGAGCAGCTCTTGGAGGGTGTGATCGGACAGGGAAGATACACGGTCAGGACATTGGACAAGAGCAGGAGGCCTGAGGGGAGCAAAGTGAGAGAGCAGCTGAGAGTTGAGCAGCAAATGTTGGGGTGCATTTAGAGATCACTACAGAAGAGTGGCCATGGGGGGTGGGGTTGTGTAGGAGCTGACGTGGGCTGTGTGTGTGTGTGTGTGTGTGTGTGTGTGAATGAGACTGTGTGTAGCAGCTTGTACAGGGCTGTGGGTCTAGAGCACAGAACATGAGTGTTGTCATGGGAGGAGGTGGCTAGCCGTGGACTCCTGGTAACTGTATACTCTCTTTGGCATCACCTGCAGGCCGGATGTCAGACAGCACGGTTTGGAGTCCACTGAAGCAAATCCAAACCTAGAGAGCAGAGCCATCCTGAACGGTTCTTGCTTTCCCTTTTCCTCTCTCTGACTATCAGATCACACACTGACAAACTCAGGATGCTACATTCAGGTTGTTTCCGAGACCGAAGACCAACTGACCCCTCAGACTGACTTTTCTATCTTCCCTCTTCAGCTGCAGCCACGGCGCAAGAAACCGAGTAGTTTGTGAACCTCTGAGTGAACCCTCTGCACAAATGGGTTTGTTCAATTCTTCTGGAAGTCTCAGCTGCTGTAGACAGCTCTTTTATTATCTGCTAACCCCGCAGATAGCAATAAAAGTAAAACAAAAACAGATTTGCAAAGCAACTTTCCACTGTCCAAAGCACTTGCCCGTCATACTATTTAATATTTAATATTTTTCATACAATATTTATTTAGCAGCCCTGTGTTCCAGGCAGCAGGGATTCAGGTGCACATAAAGCAGGCCGTGAAACTTCCAGTTCAGAGGTGAAGAGGCCGATGTGACACAAAGGTTGGCTAGAGCTCATGTCTGACTGGGAAGCACACAGAGCCAAGAGTTGAGTTAAAAAGAGGCCCAATTACTTGGGAGAAGAATGGCAGACTTCCTGAAGAGGTGACATTTAAGTGGAGACTTGAGGAGTGAATCTGGGCTGAGAGGCGAAGGCACTTGGGGCAGGATGTCAGCGTCATGGCCTTGAGAAGTAAGTCGGACGCTGGAGGAACTGAGAAGTCTGGTGGGATACGTCTTGACAGCCATCGGTGGATTAATGAAGCCAGGAAGAAGGGCTGCCTGGGGTGTGAGGACCTGCTTACTGTTTCCATTGTTTCTCCTTTGAGAAAGAGGAGGTCTGATGTACCAGAAAACTCTGGGGAGAGAGGCCACGGGAGGGCCTCTGGGCAGCCCTTGCACAAGACTATGTGGTTTCATCCCCATCTTACAAATAGAGAAACTGAGGCTTAAGTCCGTATATCTGAAAAGGGGTGGAACAGTCTACTGACACTTAACAACTAGACCCTAGCAACTCAGCTACTAAATGGATTAAATGTCCCAGTTTCTAGGGGCTGTTCTGCCAGCCAAATGATGTTCCGAATGACACGTCCAGCTTGTGAATGGTCAGTGCCCGTGCCTTCGATACAAGACTGCTCTTCTCCCACCATTCCCATTCGTCCACGCACCTCCTTCATGATTGACTAACGGCAGCTCTCCCTCCTTCCGCAACATGCCCAGGTGTTGTTTCCAGAGGAGGCTGTTACCAGGGCAACCCATCATGGGAGCCACTGGACGCTATCGCGTTCTGCCACTGTCTTCCCTCTTCACACCACATGCCAAGTGATCTAAGCCAAGTCTCCACTTCAAGGTGGAGACATCCCCAATCTTGGAGTCACCCCTACTGAGCAGCAGTGTGGAAGGTGGAGATAGGGCACAGATGTGCCGAGCCATGGCTGGCCAGGCACTGGTCACCCCTCCACATGACAGCAGGGCTCTAATCCATGCTAACTCTCAGCTGTGGAGATGACTGATGGGAAATGGTCACAGGGCAAGAGGTTTCCACACTCCAGAAAGGCCAGAGTTCAGAGACTCGGTCCAGAGTGCAGTTGGGTCAGTTGATGCAGGGTGCCAGATTAGCTAGGGTGACGCTGTCAGCCCCAGGACACACAGAGGCCCAGGCTGAGGCCAGCAAGTGTAAGGAAGGGTTAAGAAGTGAGAATTCCTCAAAGCTGGTATTAATTTACTGCGCTTCCCTTGCCAACCACTGGCCTCTCTGAGGAGAAAAGACCCCACCATCTTTGCTAAGTCCCAGGTGGAAGGCAGGAGCTGTTCCAAGCTATGGAGAGCAATAAGATATGGGAGGAAATGTACAGAGAAGTGATTTTTAGAAAAAAATTCAGTGGCTAGGGAGATATTCAGTTAGCAAAGTGTTTGTTGGGCAAGTGCAAGGAGCTAGGTTTGATCTTCCTTGTAGAAAGCTGAGCACAGTGGCACACACATATAACTCCAGTGCTCGGGAGGCAGAGATCCGGACTGCTGTGTGTCTGTGTTAAGGCCAGTGAAAGACAAGGCAGCAGTTATCACTCTGCAAGTCCATCTATCCACAGCATGTCTTGTAAGCAAGGATAGAATGTTAGGAACCCAAGCTAAGCAAGCTAAGCATCTGAGCCCATGCTGCCTCCCAGGTCAGCTGCTGTGACTTGAGCAAGGACCCAAATATGGTCTTTGGATGCACACTCTGCCCCCAACCTGTTAATGCATAGCTGACAGGCCTGCTGGGACTCCTGGTTCAGTGGACCTGGGAGGAGCCTGGAGAATCTGCATCTTAGGTGAGGCCAGGACTGCTGGTCCAGGGACAGACTTTAAGAACTGCTGACTCAGGGAGTTTAAAGAAGGAAGGATGGATGGGGTACGGGTTCAGAGTCCCCTTTCCCAAGACACAGCATAAAAACAGAGCTGGTGACTGTGGCTCAGGGGTTGAACTTTCATGTTTCCATTCCAGAAACACACATGCACACATATGCACATACATGTACACTTACAATACACATACGTATACAGACAATGCATACAAATACATACATAATACACAATGCACACAGACACATGCACAGACACACACACACAGACACACACACACACACACACACACACACACACACACACCTTTCTTGTCCCAAGAAAGCAAAAGCAGCTACCACAATGATTGGTTAATGCAGGCCTTTTGTCTCACTGTGAAGGTTCAAGTTTGAGGCTGGTTACCAGTGACCCCCATAATCTCCTGCATAGTGTTTGTTAACCACAAGGGCCACCCAGGCTTGAACCACTATAGAGTTTGAGCCCAATTATCATGTTCCCTGCTCTGCCAGACCGCAGGCCAGAACTATGGCTCAGTGATGCTGAGCTCCTGGTAAACAAAGATAATTAAATGATAGGCATTGTTGTCCTGGCTGCTTCCCTGGGTTTATCTTTAGGGGTGAAACTGCTCCTGAGAAACTCACTGCTTGCCTTGGTAAGCTTTGGATGTAGACAACGGCTTGAGATTTTATTTCACTTGGCATGTCAGCATGGTCATTTTATAGAATAAGACACAGGAAGCCAGCAGAACCCACACACCAGCCAAGGGTTTTCTAAGCTAAATATCAAGCCAGCACTTTGTAGTTTAATTTAGAATGATCAACTGAGCAGTCACCCAAGCCCTATTTCTTAAAATTCCCTCGGGTGAAAATCTTCAGCTCCTGTGCTTACTGCGTAGGCTGGCTTTCAGAGTCTTCAAGTAAATTTCCTCTTCCCAAATATACAGTAATTTGTTTTCCCTGACAGGCAACAAACAGCAGCCATACAGTGAAGAAAATAATTAGTAAATTCATTAATTAGGATTCTGCATGCACTGCTATGATGGTTAGCATTTGTTTAAGATAATTATGAATCCTATGCCTTTTACTAAAACCATTAATGGTGTTCAATACCATTAATATACTGATATATTTGCAGAGCCAAATCTATTTTGTTTTGCATGTAGAAAATGAATTTTGATGCAATGTTATGCCTGAAGGGGGTCAGAGGTCAAAGCTGAACACTTTAAAATAAAATCTTTCAAGAGATACGCACATGTACATACATGCACACATGTACATACGCACACATACATGCACACATGTACATACGCACACATACATGCACACATGTACATACGCACACATACATGCACACATGTACATACGCACACATACATGCACACACTGCAGCAGATACCGGACTATGCTACTTAGTATAAACTCACTTTTAGCCATTTAATTATAAAATCAATCAATGAGAACACTAAACCGTATTCTTAGGTAGTACTTACATTAGACTACTTCTACACATTACTGAGAAAATCTTTATCCATAAAGACTAGGTTATGACAAGTGTCATAGCAATTAAAAAATTTCACATTCAAAATCTGAGGTTATTTTTAAGCTAAAAGAGATGGCAGCATAAACATCAAGACTAACTTAAGAAAATCAAAGCAGCACATCAAAGGGTCCAGTTAAAAAAAATCGAGAACGTATGAATGCTGCTTGGGAAATCACTTTAAAAAGAGATAACAAAATAATTTTTAGAGTTTAACTCTAACCTGCAGAACAACAAGGCACCTTTGAACACAGACTGCAAACTACAGATCTGTCTGACTCTCTTCACAGAGTGGCTCAAGAAAGGTGGAGAGACCCTGTGGAGACCGGTGACAACGTGAGATTAGAGCTGGTGTCGCCCCAGTTGATGCCAGCCCACTTTGTGTGCTCCAGGTTTCAGAGTTATAGGGTGAAATGGAGGGGGGGGGAAGAGGGGGAAGAGAGGGAGAGGAAACAAGAGGAAGAAGAAAAAAGAGAAAAAGAAGAGAGGGGGTGTTGATATTGTTTGGGAAGAGATGCCTTCAGGGGCCAGGAATGAGGGACGATTTGTGATTTTAGGTGTCATAAACAGGACTTCTCACTAAAACTCCCTCCGGGTTGACTGTGTGTGTTGCCAAGTAAGAAATGCAGTAAATGCAATATGGGAGGATCAGCACGGATCTGAAGCTAGCCTACCTAAAAAGAGAGAGGTGAGGGAGAGAGGGAGACGGAGAAGGAGAGGGAGAGGGAGAGGGAGAGGGAGAGGGAGAGGGAGAGGGAGAAAGGAAGAAATGGGAGTAGTTGAACATTAAGAATTCAGCCTTTCTCACTTTCCCTCATTCTCCTCTTGACAAAACACCAAGCTCACAAAGCCACTGAGGGACAGGGACAGGCATGGAGAGGAGTCTCTCAGAGTCCAGTGTATGAGAAAGGGAGATGACAGATTCCTGTCTTGGAACTCATAGTCTGGCTCAGGTTTAAAGGTTTCTGCTTCTCTGGTTCACTCACATTGGCAGTCAGCGAGCTTGGCACCGGCCCTCGGGGAATTACTTCCCCCTGGCAAGGCTGCTCACTTTAACCCACAGGCCAGGCTGAGCTGCCTTCTTCCTTCCTCAGGTTTCTGAAGCAGCAGGGTCACTCCAGGTCTGGGAGCCCGGGCACTCCCTCCAAATGGAGGAGGCAGCTGTTCCCACCGAGTCTACCTGGTGACTTCCAGGCACTCCCAGATTATGCCTATAGCAAATGAGTCTGCAAATGAGCAGAGGGTCTTGGGTCCTGGTTCTGCTGTCTCCTGCTGTCACCTGGGAAAGCATCTCTGAACCTCAACTTCCATTTGGGAGTAAGGGGATCGTTAAGCGGGCTTTCAGGGTGGTGTAAAGGTTGAAGGTCTTGTACTAAGAACTGTGTGGTGCTGGCTGTGATCAGGCACCAGGGCATTGGCGGCTGCTTATATTCTGTGAAGGGATCAGATGTGCCGCTTGCTTCTTCGTTCTTCCTTCCAGAACTGGCTTTCTCTGAAAGGCTATCCAGTGTCATAACAGGTACTGTGTTAAAGCATCCTAAGTCACCCATGCTCCCTTCTCCCCGTCTCTTGGCTCCTCCTGCATGGCTCACTTCTAACCGGCTGTCTCCCAGAAAGGAAGGTGAAGCCTAGTAGGAAACACCTCTGGGGTGCGACCTCGTAGCATTTGGCATCCCTGAGATACCTGCTTGTTGCTGTTTGTTGTAAACGTGCTGAGGCCTCCCCTATCCAGCTGTAAGGGAAAAAAAAATGGCTGGCCAGATTGGAAGGATAAATCCACTCTTGAAAAATCAAGCTAACATCCTTAGGTAAATATGCCACGCAAGTTTAAAGGGCTGCAACGTATCATAATATTTTTCTAAGACTTCAAGGCATCCAACGTTAACTTGAGGACTGTAAACCATGCCATGAGCAGTCTAAAATAAGGGAGGGCTTTTTTCCACTCCAGAAATAGCTGCCAGCCAGCCAGATTCCACTCTGTGTCACTCACGTGTTGTCAGCAGAGCCTCGCACCCCACCACTGCCCAAGAATGAAAGGATGGGTATGAACTTAAAAGGAGCAGGGGGGAGGGGACACAAGATGCTCTTAAAACTGCCTAAAACCACTCGTCAGGGACTGACCCACGTCTCCTGGGTTTCAGTCTAAGTCCCCAGCATCTTAGCTTGTGACTATATTTGGAGACAAGCACTTTAAAGAAATAATTAAGGTAAAGTGGGGTCTTTAGGGCAGATGTAATCCTGCTGGGTAAGAGTCCTTCAAGGAAAGATAATATCACTGACAAGCAGCAGAGTAAGGGGTGGGTGGCTACAGGGGACTCAGAAAGACAGCTATGTATCAGCCAAGGTCAGGACTGTGGAACAAACTACAACTGCTGGCTCAGACCTATAAGGAAAAGCAATCTATCTGTGGCCCAGTTGCCCGGGCTGTGAGGTTTTGCTGTACTGGTTCTAGCAGGTTCTGCACGTTGATCAGGACTTTCTCAGTTTTCATGTAGGGAACTGAGGAGCTGAGAGTTCTACATCTTCACCTGAAGGCTGCTAAGTGGAACACTGACTTCCAGGCAGCTAGGACTAGGGTATTATAGCCCACGCCCACTGTGACACACCTACTTAAGCAAGGCCACACCCCCTAATAGTGCCACTCCCTGGTCTGAGCATATACAAACCATCACAGCTCTGGATGCCTAAATCTCAATACTGAAGCACAAGCATAAACAGTCAAGACGATGTGCTTCCATGAGAAAGAAGCCAGCAACTGTGTTGCTGAAGACCCTGAGAAATGCAATGTAGTAGAAACACAAGACAAGATTTTAAAATAGTAATTATGACTATGTTCAAGAACTTTAAAGAGGATGTGAACAAATCCCTTAATGAAATCTGTGAAAATCTAGTTTAATGAAATAATGAAAAACATTGAGGACATGAAAGTGGAATTTAACAAATAAAATTAATAAAGAAAACCCAAACTAAAATAAGACGGGAAATAAGATATTTAGGGTGTCAAATAAAATCTGCAGAGGCAAGCCTCAGGAAGAGATTATAAGAGAGGATCTCGAATGTGGAAGACAAGGTAACATTTTCTCTAATTAAAGAAAATGTTAAATCTAAAAAAATTCAGGAACAAATATCCAGGAAATCTGGGGCACTATTTAAAGACCAAATCTATGAGTAGACACAGTAAAACACCAATTATATAGGACCAGAAAAGAAATTCCCTACAACACAAATTTCTTCAACAGGTAAACATTTTCGCTGAAAATGCAGCAGGTAAAAAATTAAGGTGCATAAAAAAATGACAGACTAAGAAGAGAATTAGGGAAAATTACCTTTCACGATAGTTTTATCACACATAAATACACACATGGTCACATACACAGATACACAGACACACAGAGATGCACACACACAGACACACAGACACAGATACACAGACACATACGCAGACACACACAGAGACAAACACACATATTGGGTTAACACTCAGCAAACAAGTGAAGTTTTGGATAATAAAAAAAAATAGAGATTTTTAAAGAAAAAAAATGGGAGAAGATATCAAAAGATGGAAAGATCTTCTTTGCTCATGGATTGGTAGAATTAATATACTGTAAATGACCATCCTACTAAAAGCAATCTACAGATTCAATGCAATCCCAATCAAAATCTTTACAAACATTGAGAACTTCATATGGAAACACCACACAAAATCCAGGATAGATAAAACAATATTAAATAATAATAATAATTTTAAAAACCTGCCAGAAGTATCACCATCCCAAATTTCTAGATGTATTACAGAGCTATAATAATAAACACAGTATGGTAGTGGCTCAAAACACATGCTGATAAGTGGAATCAAATTGAAGACCCAGATACAAGTCCACACACCTATGAACACCCAAATTTTGACAATGAAGCCAAAAATACACACGGGAGGAGAGACAGCATCTTCAAGAGATGGTGCTGGCCAGACAGGATGGCTGGATGTAGGAGAACGAGAATATAGATCCATATTTATCACCCTGCACAGAACTTAACTCCAGATGCATCAAGGATTTAGCTTAAGACCAGGTACCCTGAACCTTGTAGATGGGCAAGTGGGGGAGAGCCTTGAATTCATTGCCACAGACACCCGGCTTTCTGGACAGGACATTGATAGCACAGGCACTGAACATGACAATTAATAAAGGGACCCTCATGAAACAGAAGACCTTCTATATGGCAATGAACACCATCACTGAAAGCAGCAGCCCACAGAGTGGGAAGAAATCTTCACCAATTACACATCTGATACACGGTTAGAATCGAGACTATAAAAAGAACTAAAAAACCCAAACACCAAGAAAACAAATAACCTAATTAAAATGTGGAACACAGAACCAAGCAGAGAGTTCTCAAACCATAAACCAACAAATGGCTGAGAAACACTTAAAGATGTTCAACATCCTCAGTCATTGGGGAAATGCAAAAGAAAAGTACTCTGGGATTTCACTTTATACCAGGCAGAATGGCCAAGATCAGTAAAACAGATGATGTCACATGCTGGTGAGGATGCAGAGAAAAGGGAGTGCTTATTCATTACTAGTGGTCACGCAAAGTTGTACAGCCACAGTGGAAACCACTGCGATGGTTGTACTGAGGAAGCTGGGAATTGCTCAAGAGCTAGCTAGGAAAAATGCTAACCACACTGAGTGAGGTAACCTTAAGCTAAAAAAAAAATGTATTTTTTCCTCTTACATGTAGATGTTAAATATTGCATTTTTTCTCTTATATGTAGATGTTAGCTTTTGAGCCTTCATTGCGTATTCTATAATCCAGATAACCACAAAGGTTAGGGATCTAGTAAGGGGCTCAGGGAAGGAGAGGCTCTCCCAAGGAAGGCGAAATAGAACGTTTTGTTACAAAAAGACAACGAGGAAACTAGGAGGATTAGATAGAGAAGGGGGTGAGAGAGAAGAGCAAAGGAGGGAATATGTTATGGAACTAGGAGTTGTCAAGCTGGTTGCCTAACTGGAGGCTTCTCCCACACTGGCTAGCATTCATGGTACCAGAAAGTACTTTGCATGGTACCAAAGGATAAATATCATCCAGGTTTATCAACCCTACAACCTACAACAGTACAAGATATACTTCTTGTACAATAGTGGTACAATGTTGTGAGAGAAACCAACCACTTTCTGATTGGATTTCGGGTCCACTCTATACGATGGAACCCATACCTTATACTACTAAACTGACAAGTGAGACCTTGAAGCACTGAGACCTGAATGAGATGTCTTCATCAAAGCCCTTCTCCTCAAGGATCAGGGATCTATGCAGAAGAGGTGGGAACATGGTAAGAGCTAGAGGTGGTGGGTGACTTCAGGACACAACAGGACTGATGCACACATGAACTCACAGAAACTGTGGCAGCACGCACAGGGCCTGCACAGGTTCAAGTACACACAAGGCCTGCACAGGTCCAAGCATGATGGGGCCTTAGCACTAAGATAGGGAAGTGGACACAGGTTCCAGCCCCTAAACAAGAAGCTATCTGCAAGTGATATCTACTGGCAAAGGAAAAATCAGTTTTCTACAGTGGAGTCTTACTGGGTATATTAACCACACTTCAGAGCAAGTCCTGTCCCAGGAGTCGTTGACCAGCACAAAGCAAACTCAGTGGTATTTTTGTTAACTCTGTCTGTCTGTCTGTCTGTCTGTCTGTCTGTCTGTCTGTCTGTCTGTGTTATGGGTCTTTTGCTTGTTTATTGTGATTTTCATTTTTGTATTCCCTCCCCCCTCTCTGGGTATGGTGTGTGTGTTTCTTGGGTCTTTTGTTTTGGGTGGCTTTTTTGGGTTTTGGCTTTTGTTTCAAAGAAAGATACCAAGGAAAACATAAAGTTGGGTGGGTAAGGAGGTGGGGAGGATTTGTGTAGAATTGTGGAAAGAGAAAACATGATCAAAATATAAAATATGAAAAAAATTCAAACAAAATAAAATAGTGAAGGCTTGGAACCAGTGTTCCTTGGTTCAAAGCCTGCCTCTGTCACTTCTGAGATCTGTGGTTTAAACTCACTGTGTTTGAGTTCCAACATCTATTTAAAAAAGGCTATAAAACTCTGCATTTTTTGCTTAAGGAGGGGAATAAATAATTTTAAAATGAACTGATAAAATATACATGAAATACTTAGAGCTTAGCTATGTGCTGTGTTTAGTAAATGGTGTCTAAGATGATTACTGCCTTATTGTTCCTAATATCATTACTATACTGAACAATTCTCAATAATCTAGGTCAAGCATCTTATTTTACATATGATCGGTAAAATGAGGCTCAGACAGGAAAGCACTTTGAAGGCCACAAAACCAAAGGACTGAGGTCTAGCCTGATTTATTTCTATTGTTCTGGGAAGGCTCAAAGAAACAAATGCTGAGAGATAGGGTTTTACTCCCATTGGATTTGAGACTAGAGAGGGGTGCAGTAGAGAAGACCAGGCAGAGACTACAGGAGCCAGGAGACTCGTCCTGATGTCTCTTACACCCAGGCCCAAGATTATGGGGAGACCACAAATGCAAATATGTGTGGAGAAACACCTGAGCAACAGGAGACTGACATGAAGTGAGAATATGAGAAGGGACAGCTGCAGAAGTAAGACAGCTCCAAGAAAAGGCTCTTGCTCTGTAAGCCTGGAGACCAACCAGAGTTTGAGTCCTGGGACCCACCTAAAGGTGTAAGAAAAGAACTGACTCCACAGACTTGTCCTCTGACTTTCTTATGTGCACTATAACATGTGCGATCCCTCTCTCCCTCTCCCTCTCCCTCTCCCTCTCCCTCTCCCTCTACTTCTCTCTCTCTCACACACACACATACACCCCACAACCACACATGTATGCACATATACAATTATAATAATTAAAAATTAAACCAAACCCCCCAAAAAAATTCTTGTCAGAAAATTGAACAAAACACCCTTCTAGCTTGAAGTGGCAGGACAGGGGATGGATCTCAAAACCCTAAAGCAGCTTTGTCAAAGTTCTAGGAGATGAAGAAGCGCCAAAAGATTCCCAGAGGAAAGCAACTGATGGATGTAGATATTAATAGATCTTTAGGAGGCTGCTAAAAATAGAGCCAAGCAGACGTGTCACGTGGGCTGCTTTACGTAACTATGCTTCCAGGAACCACATGGGTCTCAGAAAAGAGAGACAGCAGCAGCAGCAGCAAACCCCCACCCCACCCCACCCCACCCACCCCACCCCACCCCATCCCTCTGTCTGAGGAAGAGACAGGAGGAACTACCAGATCACATAGCGGCTGGACCGCTACAGTTTGGAGCAGTTCTGCAAGAACGATGGGTCGCTCCTGAGCACTGTTTACTTAGTACTTCCTTGGTGGCCCTGTTCTCTCTGTCTAGCTTTAGGGTGAGCGTGACACCCTACAGCCTCTGCTTACGTGGACTTCAGTGAGGTGGGCAGTGAGGCATGGGTCCAACACTGCAAATGGAAGGGGCGGGGCTACCGAATGAAGAAAGCCCTCCCGAGGATGGGGGCACGGAGTTTTCGGCTGAAGTCTGAAGTGGCTGCACCGATGAGGGGTCCATGAGATGAGATATGAGGGATTACCAGCAACTAACTAGGCAACGAGGGACAAAAAGATGGAGAAAATTTCCTGAACGTGGGGGGTAGGGCGGGGTGGGGAAGGAGGATGAATGGGTGCACAAAAGCTCCAAGAGGAAGGAGGGAGACAGGATTCCGAAGTAGAAGAAGGCTAATGGAGAGTGAAAGGCAGAGGAGGCGGTGGATGAAGACTGAGAAGCAGATCAGTCCATTGGGGAATTGGACCAAACCTTGGGCTCTGTAGGTCACAGGGACCCCATGGCCCAACCTCAGGGTTACTGCACAGTGTACCATGGGAACTTCTGGACCAGACCAGGGCACCTGGTCTACTAGAACACAGCAGCCCATAGAATCTTATGGATCAGGAACCAGAAAAGCAGTCTGGGTTCCCTAAGAGCAACAGAAACCCACTGATGGATTTTCATCATTGGGTCATATTTAAATTTTGAAAGGATGATCTTGACTATAGAGTAGAGAATGGCTCGGTTGCTCGAGGACTATTCACTGGTAGCCTGGTTCAGGAGCTGGTCTGGGGCACTGAAGGTGGCACTTGGACTTGGACGGTGCGCATGGGTATGGAAATAAGCATGCTGGTATACGAGCGATATAGATAGATGGAAAACATCCCTGAGGATAGTAAAGAACTCGAGGGTTGTTACAGTTGGGTGGAGGGGGAGAGATCAGGCATTAATGCAGTGTCTGACTCCTACTCCTAGTTGGATAGGGTTGTAAATACAGAGGTGAGGAAACTGGATAAAGGGGCGAGCTCTGGGCTGGGTTTATGTCTGAGATGAAATGGTGACAGGAAGTGCTGACAGCTACTGAGAAAGCTCTTGTGCCAACACTATATGGAGCTCTGGAGAAACAACAATTAAATAAAGCAGCTTTCCTGCCCTCAGATAGCTCAGGCTTAGTAGGGGCTGCTCTTTGGAGACACCAGGTGAGGTGGAAAAATAAAGGTACATGGATCCCACCCCCAGAGGGACTCAGCTAATTGGCCTGCAGAGCTGACAGGGTATCAGGATAGGAAAAAGCTCCCCAGGACTCTTAACAACGGAGGCCAAGAGCCAGAGTTTCTGAGTATAAAAGGAAGTGTCAGGGTGAACCATGGTCTTAGGCCTTAAGAATTTATGGTCTCAGGCCTTACAAATTTATGGCAGAAATACCGAAGAACATGGGTGTAAAGGGAATAGTGTTATTTAGATATTAAACCAATATATTTTCATTCCCTGGTAATTCATGGTCCCTGGGTGTTCCCTGGCTCACTAATTAGGAATGGAGCCTAGCTGTCTTAGATCAGAGAATACACAGAAATACCTCTTCTGCCTCTGGGGGAATTAACTATTGGTAACAGGTGACCCCTACTCTGGAAGAGTTGATATGCCAATAAGTGGTATTAGCCAAACAGAAGGCAGGATGTAACCCATGTCTCTAATCAAGGGATGACATAATGTAGGGAATTTCAGAGAACCTAAGCCTATGTGTGTACAGCTACCCTGTCCAAGTCACCACAAGGGACTGTGTCAGGTTTCTGGCTCCTAGGAGAGACCCCACCTGCCCTTGGCCCATTCTGAGAGCACACATCTCTCAGTTTTCCTTAAGAGCAAAAACCAGAACAGAACTTGGTGGAAAATAACAACCCCAACCCCCCCCCACAGCCAAACATGTCAGCCCCATGCTAGGTGTTCATACCCCACCCTCCTCCAGAACAGAGCCAAGCACTGCTCCAAACACCCCACTCTTCTCTGCCTCAGGCTGACAGTAAGGGAGGGGCTGGCACGTGTCACAATAATTAGAGTGAAATAGAGCACCTGGAACATGGAACACATCTGGCTAAGAACAGCAATTACATACCTAGAACATAGAGAAGGGCACATCTGTCTAAGAATGGCAATGATCCGGGGGGAAAAAAATGAATCCCGACCTTCATCCACCAATACCCAACTAGCACCTTGCTTCCTGACCCACTCTCTGGAACTCTTCCTAACGCTCCACCCACTTAAAAAAAAAAAAAAACAAAAACAAAGCAACCCACCCCAACCCCTCCCACATGCGAACGCACACTGGATCCCTAAACCAGGTTGACTTTTCTTTATACCTGAGGAGACAGAGCTGGCTGTCTGAAAGAATCCTTGGCTCACATTTCTCCACAATGATCAGAGGTAAGATCCAGCTCCCACATCCCCGACCTTAACCCTTCTGAGGAGATCACAGTGGAGGATCAGACACTTCAAGGTAAAATTTAAGGAATTTAATTTTATCCCCAGTGTGAGGCTACTGAAGGTTCCTGAGTTGTAAAGCCAAGGTGTTCCAGTGAGATTAGCAGACAACAGCATTGCATGTCCAAGTGGCTTGGGCTGGAGAGCTACTGAGCAGGAGGCCCCAGACAAGAGTCAAGCCCTCGGTATTGCCAAGTATATCACTAATTCCTAGAACGCACTTTGAGCCAACACTATGTATGTCTCTTGAAGCAGGACCATAGGACCCAACAGACCCTCTGGCCACATAGTTCATGGACCAGGGTATTTTAGCCAAGGCCAGGATGCCCTGGTAGGAATGACTGTTCCTTCTCCCAAGACTTCTGTTCCTAAGGAACAGATCAAAGTATATGGATAATACTTTTCCCTACAGATTCCCAGGGAAGATATTGTCCCACTGCCTCTAAGGAACCTCTATATTCTAGAAGGATTTGTTTCCTTTTGTCCTCTCTTATATCCTAAACTCTTCCCTCATCATAGTATATTTGGGAGCAAGGGTACTGACACATCCATGTCCTTTTGGTCCAGGGGCCCAGATGTCGGCTTGTAACCTTTGCTGAGACTTTTTAAAAATCACTCCATCTAACCAAATAGATCATTATTACCACCACCATCATCATTATCACCATCATCATCATCATCATCACCATCACCACCATCATTTTAATAATCATAAAAATCTATGAGACACTAGAAAATGTACTAGACACTGTGGTACATAGAAGATACTAAACTAGACTCAAAGTCTATCCTTGATGTCCTTAAAGTCCAGAGATGTTTGATGTAACTCATAAATGCCCACAGCGACGAGAGACAGAATAAGACAGACCAACAAAGAGAATGAGAAGAAAGGTTGAGGGATGTCTAAAGGCAATGGGATGCAGAAATGACTTTGGAAAAGAAAGATTGGAAAACCTGTCTGGACAGGTAAGGGTGACATTTTAACTGGGCCTCACAATGTAGGTTTTTTTCAAGACAGGCTTTCTCTGTGTAGCCTTGGCTGTCCTAGAACTAGCTCTGTAGACCAGGCTAGCCTCAAACTCAGAGAGCCACATGCCTCTGCCTCCTGAGTCTTGGGATTAAAGGTGTGTGCCAGCACCACCCAGTTTAGAATGCAGATTCAAACAAACACAGAAAAATTCCTAATCTAACTATTTTGAAATCAAGCAACAATAGCAAGAAAAAAAAAAGAACTGAAGAGAAAGAAGCCCAGGTATCCATTCCCTACAAGCATCCCATGCAGCCTACTGCCTCCCAGGGATGTCCAGTCCTTAGATGCTGAGGCTGAGTCCCAACAGGAACCACAGGCTCTGTATGTAGCAGTATGACTGGAGTCTTGCTCTTACCATTTATCAGCATGAGAGGTTTGAGAAGACACCATGGCCTGTGGACCCAGTAGTAAAGCCTTTCTCAGATGCAGAAACCATCACACACACACACACACACACACACACACACACACACACACACACGATGCTCTCCATGTTCATGGCGTGCAGAGTGAGTGCTCTTCTTGCTGATGAGAGCTCTGTGATATTCTGTCCTACCAGGCCAGGAATCCACCAGCAAGCACATTCTATTCAAACGCTTTCTCCACATTTGGGTTCTGCGCGTCTTCCTTGTTCGCCTCCCTGGGAAGAACACTGTGTGGGTCAACAGTTCTCTGCTTTCACTAGGACGTACTGTCCAGCTGGAGATTTCAAAAAGAAAAATAACTCAAGGGACATCAGAAGACAGAGTCTGGATGCATATGCTGCAAATAAGACATGCCAGCATTGACACAAAACAGAGTCACAGAGGCAGCTCTGAGACCCACTCTGTGAGAAGCTGGGACACCAGAGGAAAGGTTTGAATGTGTACAGCTGAATTAAATGAAGCTGAAGTAAAAACTCAACTTCATTATTCTTTTTAATCATTTATATGGGTGATCCTTGTTAGCTATGGAAATTGTGTTCTCTAAAGCCACAGTGAGCAATGAATTAGGGCACGCTCACCCACTGTTCTTACAGGAGACACACTGCTGCTCACACCAAAGCTGCTCAAGGACACTTAGATAAGTCGCCGCTTCCTTTTTCTCTTTCTCATGAACACTGACAGTACAATGTTCTGGTCTGGTCGAGGGTATGTGTACATGAGGGGGCGCACACAGTAAAGAAACTGCCACGGTGACCACTCTATGATATGGTTAAGTTTCTTTCTTTCTTTTTTTTTTTTTTTTNAGGGAGAGGGAGAGGGAGAGGGAGAGGGAGAACAAATGGGTCTGGGAGGTGAGAAGCCAGCACTTGGTGGAGGTTTAAAGATACATAACAGGTACTTGCGATACTGAGGGGACCTGGAGGCCAGCATGAGCTTTTGCAACCACAGGTAGCCATTTGTCTTTTCTGCCAGAGGTTAAGGGAAAGGACTCCTTTTGACAGATGGAACTAGGGTCACAAGTTCCAAGGAATATTGGCTTTTACCTACCTGCCAGAAACCCTAGAGTCTAGGTTAAGGTCCTATCTAGATATATGGAGTGCCTTTTGGAGTTAGGGGAATGGAGACTCCCTGGAAGTATGTGACACCAAAGACTTCAGGGACACACATAGTGGCCTTCACTCATCTAGAAACAGTAGAGAGCACTTCAGCGCTGTGTTCAAGGGCTGTGTCAACATTCAAAATTAATAAAACTAGCACAAAACATAGCACTAAGTAGACTGTGATGTCACTTGTTTCCAATAAGAACCAAAGCAAAGGAGAGCGTCCACTTGTCTGCCTTCAGCTGAGCGATGAGCAGGCCAGCAAAGAGGCGCATCACCCTGGACCTACCTCTAAGGAACTGCGGACGGACCGAGAGAAAGTGTGGATCTGGGGCGGGAGAACTGGCAGGCACGAAGCTGGGAATCAGGCAACCTCTGCACACCTTAATCCAGAAGGGATAAAAGAAAGGCTATCGATTGAGGCTACAGAGGCTACACAGCCGGATGGTGAGACCGATGTGTGGGAAAACCCAACGCAGAGACCACAGAAGAGCAGGAAGCAGGCAGCACTGTGTACCGGGGTGACGGAAGGGCACAAGCAGCTGTGAGAGGGGGAGCTAGAGGTCTCACCCACATCCCCAGGATGACTCGGGAGAGGTTGGTCTAGACAAGGAAAGAAGATAAAACAACTTTACTCCGTCGTATCTCAGCGTCCACATAAAATGGAGCAGTCAAGGATCAAGGTGGGCTGAAGACCCTGAGGGGTGGGCTTGCTCTATTCCATGTTCCACCAAACCAGAGAACTCTGAAAGTTTCCTCTTGGCACAGTGTTGGAGTCAGTATTAATGTTACTAAAACGTTTAATGTGTGGAGGCACTCTTACAGGCCTAATGTACTCAACAGTGTAGGGTGTGATCGCTATGTGCTTTACGGATAAGAAATGGATGAAAAGGGCAGGACTTTGGACACTCACATGAGGCTGGCTGTTGGAGCCTCAGCTCTGACTGCTGCCTGTACCTCCTGCAGCTCTCTGCCCTGAGACAGACCTGATACATCCAACTTCTTAGGCAGGAGGTCTAGGTTAGGTCTAGGAAGGACTGGCCAATGGGCCCCTGAAGACAAGACATAAAGTACACTAGGTGGTGACAGTCATTATAGACGGACCAGCCTGGGACCCCCCAAAATAGGACACAAAGACAGATGTGCTCTCTGTAGATGGGCCAGGCTAGGGGCACCCAAGAGCATGGATACCTTTTCACCTAGTGAATTTTTCAACTGTAGGGGTGCTTAAACTCCTATACATGTCCTGATACCTTACACCTCTACTTATAGCAGACTGCATTGTGGGTAAAATGGGCTTCAGAGAATAGCGCTCTCTTTTCCTGGGAATGCCCAAGCTGAAGGAGACACACAGGAGGGGAACACAGAAGAGAAACACAAGTCCCATGTCTGCCAGGATCAGAGCCACTGCTCCTTGGCCCAGCCAGCTCTTTTACTAAACAGCATATTCTTGCTTTCTTGCTTGCTCTAATTAAACTCCTGGCTACTTACTCCACAACTGTCTCCTACATAAATTCTCCCCTTTGAGGAGCCCAAGAATTGAAACTGGGGCTGGGTGAAGACCAGAGGAAGCTCCAGATCTCCCTGCTACCTGAGCATCCCTGTAAGAGTCAAAGGTCTCGCTTCTCATCATCCACCTGTGCAGTACATGGGTCACTCCGGACCACTCAGCCCTCAAACCCTACCTTGCTTCCCCCCACCCCAAAGCTTCCAGTCTGGGTTAGCGTCAGAGGGTACCACTCATTCCCCACCCCACATCCCCCACCCCCTGCATTCTCAGAAGGACTAAACAGCCTGAGTGTGTCATGCGATACTCCCCTGTCTGAAATTTCCAATTATTTCTGAGCAGTTGTGCCCCCAGTGAACAGGGCTGATTGCTCTGACTCCCCAGTTGCCCTCTGCCACAGGTTGCTTTGGTGTTGAGGACCAGGGACAAGTCTGTGCACGCAGCATCGGCTTTGTTGAAAACTTTCCATCCTAAACAAACGCGCACATTTCTATTCTGGTTACGGAGCCAACCAGCGTGTGTAACTTAACCACACTGTTGTTTGTTCAGTCTGGCTGCAGACTGTAAACTCCATCCTCCCGGGAGCTTTCTGCTGCCGGCTGGGAATTAGCCACACACGTCAAGCTCGTTACATGATTCTCTCCGGGTTCCGCTCTCCGAATCTCCAGCCCTTGGTATGCGAAGTTTCAGCCCTCTAGTGTGTCAGTGAACTTGAGTACTTACCCTTGAGAAAGCCCAACCACTGAGACTCTAAGCTCACAGTGTATCTATCTACCTCCTCCAGGTATATGAGAAGGCTTAAGTCTCCAAATCCCTTTCCAAACCATTTCCCACATTTCTTCTTCTCCCCAGACCAATCTGGGTATAAAATGAGACGGAAAAAATCAACAAGTAACTGCAGGTGCTAGAGCCTTGGCTTATTAAACAAACAACTGTGTTTGAACTACTTATCTGAATTTGACATTATGGACAAATAGATCTGAAATCAGCTGTTAGTCAGAAAAATTGTGATATAAAAATGTCTAGTGCTGTTTTTTGAAAGATACATCAAAGGCCAAGGAAAGGACACAGGCAAGGGGAGAGGATAGCAGGAGACCTCGCTCGGTTCAAGCCCTGCTGTGGCTACTAACTACTGGAGCTGGATCCTATCACCTCATTCTCTGAACCTCAGTTCAGACAAACATATCCCAAAAATAGTTAAGAGTAAAATTAAATAAGACCACAGGTCCCCAAATCACTGGGTGCAAGCTTCCAGCCTTACTGTAAGATTATAGGACAACATGTTGCACAGATCATTGGGAACTGCCAGGACCCTGAAAAGACTTCAAGGGTTAGGCTCCCTGGGAGGTGAGATCGAACTGCAGTGGAAAGCTTTTCCACTCTCCAAGGCCTGCCAGCCCTTGGCCTCCCAAGGCGATCAGATGCTGAGCCTGGAAGCCGTGAGCATGATGGAATTCTTCACACTTCTAATTACTTCATGGTTTGTACACATTTTGGCGGTTGCTTGAAGGCTGTTTTATTAATTTGCAGATTTGCACTGTTTTTTTTTAAACCTTTCTCTTTTTTGCCAATTAGCTTAGCTAGCTGCAACTGGGCATCTGGGAAGAAGAGCTACAGTGGGAACCAAGCCTCCTTCTGTCCTAGTCTCACTGTTTCAGAGCTGAGCCTCAGTGAGTGTACCTGAAGTCCCCAGGGGGGACAGACAGAGAGGAGTGCTGGAGGGTGCTTGCTTCCTGGTGACTAAACCTATGCTTCCTCTCTCTACCTTAAGACAAGGTCCCCAGTTGCTCCTAATCTGTCTAACACCAACACCCATACACTCCAGATTCTGTGGGCTTGTGCCAGACCGAATACACACACATATACAAAGAGGCTGTGGTTGTCCACTCCATAAAGATTCTCCCATCCTGCATGTATAAATTAAGAGAGGACCCTATATGGCTGGATCTCCACTGTGACCTGTAGACAAGATGCAGATAGAAGACCTAGTGAGACGCTGCAACTGTGTCATCTCCCATACGGGATAGTCCATGCATGGGGTCTGTTTCAAGTCCTGGTGCTGACCAGGGATGAGCACTGAGTCCCAGGCCTCTCTCTGCTCTTCTAACATTGGATGCTAATATGCTAAAACACACACACACACACACACACACACACACACACACACCCGCCCCTGCCAGGTCCCATTGAAGTGTACTGAATGCTGATGAGCACTGTCTACTGTGACTTGCTGATTGCAGACACAGAACCATTGCAACCAGACAACTTGGTTTGGAGATAGCCCCGTGACAGAGTTGAGCTCTGCTTTCTAATGAGAATTGGTCATTCTCATTAGAAATGGCTGAGATGTCCAGAGTCCAGGCCAACTCTGAAATTGATGTGGAGCAGTCAGGGAGTTTCTGTGGTCTCACGAGGTCATGGGTGGTCACTGGAACCTCCTTAGGAAATTTATCAGCTTCTTTTCTGACCCTGTCTTTTGAAAGAGTCTCAGCAGAATCCAGTGGAAGAAACAGCAGCAGCTGAAATAGAGGCCTTTGTGAAAAGGGAGAAGGAGAAGACAGAGCTGCAGGGCTAACCGCCCCTCCTTTAGTTACACATCCAGTGAGAGCAGCCATTTGTCTTGCAGATTGATGGGAGCCCGGGGTTGGCCAGGGGCTGGTTTCCCTGTGCAGCGGGCTCTTGGTAATTTACACCTACATGATAAATGCCCTTGTGCCATATTAGCAAGATCCCAGAGGCCCAGCCCTTCAGAACACATGGGGATCTGGATGTACAATGGAGGGGATGATTTATTCTGGAGACTTAGGGTTAGCTGGAGCTCCTTTGCAGGAACCTGTGAGCCTTGCCTGGTTTTCTACCTTCCCTGAGGCATAGGCTTAAAGAAAGAATGGAGAAAAGGGAAGGGGAGGGCACAAAGGAACAATGGGTTCTTATAGCTTTGAAGACTCTCCCTACTCCGTCCTGTAGCTCAGGACAAGCACACAGGTGCCGGGAAGCCCACTCCATCCATCCAGTCCACCTCTTTCCTAATCATTTGGCCCATCTTTTTCTAATCATAGTCCTTCCTTCTGCATCCAGGGGTGGTTTTATGCAGTGCAAGTCTTTTATGTGTCAATTGTCCTGGTTAGTCTGGATGCTTCTGTGAGAGTATGTCTGAATGATATTTACAAGGAAGTTAGTGGGTTAGGCGTAAAACAGACTACCTCCCACACTCCACAATAAGGGTAGGTCTCATCTAATCATCTGAAAGCCCCAGGCTGAACCAAACACTTCCACTAACCAGGAGAGATTCTGCTCTACACACTCAGGCTTCAGCTACAGCTACAGTATCAGTTCTTCTTGGGTCTCTAGCTCTTGGCTCTGTGTGCAGATTGAAGACATACCAGCCACCATAATCATGTAAGCTGAATCCTTACAACAAACTCCAGTATGCAAATATGTATATTTGTACATGCAAACACACACACACACACACACACACACACACACACACACACACACACACACTTGCCCAGAAGTCTGCCTCCCTGTGAAATACTGACTAACACAAATCCCACCCGACATGGTCTCACTTGCAAGCTCTGTTTCCAGAGGCTTGGTAGGGTCCCATCAGCTGGCATTTCTGCCTTAGAGTTGGCCTTGCCCACAAAAGCAATCCTGTCCTCTTGCATTCAACTGGAAGCTCACTGAAGGTCAGGCTGTGACTCTACTCCCTGCCTCTGCTGTGGTCTCTATTTGGGCTTTCGTGGGGGTCTAAGGGCTTGGTTCTTGCTTGTTCTTGACTCCTGTGAGTCTTTAAGGAGGGAAAACAGGAAGGAGCTCTTGCCTCTTAAAGAACAACACCGAGGGCCAGGGTTGGGGAAGGATGGAGAAACATAATGGAGAAGCAAAGGAGACAAGTTCTCACTCAGTACTTGCTGACCAGTAGCATTCTGGAATTCTAGTCACTGGACTTGGTCTCTGGGGGTTATCAAGGCCAGCGTCCCCTGATGTGGCTTTTTTTTTTGGTGTGGTAGTGGTGGAAAAACCCAGTTCATTGTGACTTGCCTCCTGTCCAGCACCAATGGTGGTCTGTGCTGAGTTGGCTTAGGAAAAACACAGAACTGAATCCCCAGCCAGACCCAGGGTCCCAGTCTCTCCCTGCTGGTATGCTAGCTAGAATCCCTCCACGCTGGCTTGCTGGGACATTTACACATCAGCCAAAACAGGAGTTTATCTCCATGTGTTTTTCCGTCTTTTGGGTACCCAAGAGACTGAATTAGCATAAAATTCAGTGCCCCAGGCTGAGAGAGGAAATGGGCTCTTTAGCCAAGCTCTGGGTGGTGATGAAGCTGACAGCTGACTCGGCATTCTTTGATGGAACTGTTGGGCTGTTGGGCGGTGTCAAGGGGTCCTTTTCTAAACAGGAGTTCTCTGAAGACCTAAGGCAGCCACAGCTCCCAGATGTCAGGGTGAAGAGGCCTTCCAGCAAAGGTACCTCCACTCCTGGACTCCTTCAGTCCCAAAAGTCTGAACGCACACCTGCAGCACTGCCCTCCTCCCCCCAACAACTCACTCCCAGCTTCTCTATACAAGCCACCGGCCAGGGCATACAAATTTAGATTCAGTCAGAAGACAAACATGAGGATCATATTATCCCTTAATCACATGAAAGAATTTGCCTTCTTGAGAGAGAGAGAGAGAGAGAGAGAGAGAGAAGAGAGAGAGAAAAATATTGTAATTGTTATTGGTGTGTGTAGTGTGTGTGTGTGTATGTGTGTGTGTGTGTGTGTGTGTGTGTGTGCAGGTGCATATACATTTAGGCATTCATATGTCGACAAGAGGTTGATGGTGTGTCTTCTATTGCTCTCCACATTATCTTGAGACCCTGACTTCTTTCTTGAGAACCTGGAGCTACCAACGGGGCTGTGTAGCTGGCCAGTGAGCTCCAGGTTTCCACCCTGGGGTTACTAGGGGCTGCCAAAACTGGCTTTTTGTGGGCCCCAGGGCTCTAAATTCAGGTCCTCATGCTTGCATAGCCATCACTTTACTAACTTAACTGAGTATCTACCTTCCCCACGCCAACTGTTGCTTTTTTTAGATTATAGATTTATCATTAAAATTTTCAGGAAATAATGGCTGGAGAGAAAATCCGGTGCTCAGTCGTTAAGAGCGCTGGGTACTCTCCGAGAGGACCTGGGTTCAGTGCCCAGCACCAACATGGCAGCTCACAACCATCTCTACTTCAGTGCCAGGGCACCCAACACTCTCTCTGGTCTCCAAAAAGCACTAGGTATGCAGATGGCACACAGACATACTTTCGAGTAAAACACCCATAAACATAAAGTCCAAAAAAAAATTAAAAACTCTTTTTTTTCCAGAATCTAAATAAGAAGACTAAGTTTTCAGATAATAAAAGAAGAAAAGTGAAATGCCAGGTCAAGACGATGGCTTAGTGGGCAAGAGTGGGCAGAGCTGAGCAACATGGGAAACTGAGTTTGAATCCCCAGTACCCATATAGGAAGCTGGGCATATATGCATGCTTGTAACTCAGTACTGGGGTGTGAGGGTGGAGAGAGTTGGTCCTGAGAGCTGAGTGACCGGCCAGCCTTGATGAACTAGCCAGCTTCGGATTCAGTACAAGACACTGTCTTTAACCACTGAGGTGGTTGATGGCAGTGGAAGACGACTGGAATCCTCGTCTGCCCCACACCCACCCCAAAGACTTAAAAATGTTAATATTAATTTAAAAAAAATCCACAGAATAGTCTGAAAACCCTTACAACATTACATGTATAACAGGTTTTTATAAAAGAAAATGGGATCCTTCAGTGCATGCTGTAATGCAAAATTAAAATAAAAAAATCTGTTCCACGTTCAAGAAGTCCAGTGTCAGCACGGAAGACACCTCAACTTTCTCAGGTGTTGATTTTCTTTAAATAGTATGCTTCAACTATTTGCATAAGGTATTATTTACCACATAAATCTCTAGGAAGTCTTCATTTGACAGGTAGTTTTGTACTTGGCTTCCACTTATACAAGCAGCGCTCGAAGCCAGTGCCCACATACTACTCATCCATTCACCAAATGCCAATTACATGCAGCTGTGGATTGGACCACATTTGAATCTGTGCCCTGTGCTCTAGGCATCGGCAGTTTGGCCCAATGTGGTGATGGTGGAAGGTAGTGGCAACATGGCGCTTACTCTCACTAAACCTCCCTGTCTACAGCATTTCATTATAAATGACAAAAAGCTGACTACTGTATCCACCTACGCTGCTCTTATCACTGTGAACCAGAGCGGTAAAGCAGCAAATAGACCTCTGGTTCAGTGGAACTTACACTCTAACAAGAAGACAGTGGTAGTAACTGGAGATAAGGCAGGCTGCACTAAGGCCCATGAAGGCAGCAGACGGGGACAGGTGATGTGTCACCTTATCTTAGCAGAGAGATAACTTTAGGCTTCTTTGAAAAGATACAGCTTGACTAAAACCTGAAAGGTTTAAGTATAAACCATTCATTAACCTGAGGGAGGGATAGTTAAAATAGCAAGAGCAAAAGCCAGAGGCAGGATGGTGTTTAGAATGCCCAGATAACAGGCTAGTGGAGAGGAAGCCAGCCAGCACATGGGGCGAGGTAGACCAGATAGACCAAGCAGGAGCTTGTGTGTCATTAGAAAGAGTTCTAACTCCATTCCAAACACCCTGGGAAGCCATGAACCAATCCAAGCAAGCAAGCAATGTAACTTGATTTGTAGGTTTACAAATTCCCTTTGAATAATCTCTGAAAGGTGATAAATATCCCAGAGGAAGCAAAAGTAAAAACAAAACCTAATCCAGAGGCCACTAAGGTCTCCAGAGTGGTGACGGTGGCACTTCAGATTTAACGGTCAGGGACGTGACAGCCTGTAGAGAGAAGCTGTCCTAATGAGATTTGCTGTTAACCTGCTGTCCTTTTTAAAGACAGGAACAAAGACATTTAGGAACAAGTATAGCTGAGATGAGTCTTAGTCAGTAGAAATTTTTGCATTAAACAGGACGGAGGTCCTTACAGCTGGATCTCATGGAGGCATTTCCTCAAGGGAGGCTCCTTCCTCTCTGATGACTCTAGCTTGTGTCAAGGGACAAAACCAGCCAATATAACTGACCCCTTATCAACTTGGCATACAAACACATAACTATTAAGCCTCAACCCTTCTTTTCTTATTCATCCCCAAGTAACTTAAAAAGTCTTACAGTTTTGACAAATTCAAATGCATTAAAATCCCAGTCCCTTTAAGATAACCAATTTCTTCTAAAATCCAAAGTCTTTTAAAATTAAAAATTTTCTCAACTGTGGACTCCAGTAAAATAAAAAAATAAACCAAATACTTTCATGGTTTAAGAGGCAAGCAAAGCAAAGCAAAACAAAACTCCAAGTGTCCAGTGTCTGGGATCTACTCGTGGTGATCTTCTGAACACTTCCAAAAAGCTTGGGTCAGTTCTCTAGCTCTGCCCTCTGTAGCACACACAGCTGGCTTCAAGGCTCTGGATAGCTGCACCCCACTGTTCCTGTTGTTCTTGGAGCTCATCCCATGGTCCTGGCATCTCTAAAATGCTGGGGTCTTCTGCTGCAGGTAGGCTGTGCTTTCACTAACAGCTCTCATAGGTTTTCTTCACAGGGCCAAACCTCAACTTCTTTACATGACCTCTGGCCTCTATTTCACCAGAGGTCACTAATCCTATGCCAGCCAGCGTGAACCAGCTGGGGAATGCATACTAATACTAGCCTTATAATCTGATAGACAAGATGTACCCTTACCTAGCCTCAGTCTCCTCATCTGGGAAATGGAGACAACAATGTTGATGTGGAATCTGAGTAACACCAAGTACAGTGCCTGCTGATGCAACAGGCGCTTGACAACACGAAAGGCTATGTTTCTCCCTTAACCGTTTTTTAAGGGTCCTATTTCCTAGCAAGGAGTCAGGAGACTTCTTGGCTCAAAAGAACTTGAAATAAAATTAAACAATTGTTCTACGACATCTCCCTAAATATACATGAATAATCTCCCCAAAATGGAAGGCAAAGTTGCAAAATAGCTTGGCTGCTTTTAATTGGCAAGTTTTCTTTCTTTAAGGTTATTTTCATGGGGTTTTTGTGTGATTGTCTTTTTT
>LR750586.1:368046-388786 GCA_902729485.2 Mus minutoides | reverse complement strand
CCTGGCAGGAATCCATAGGAGGGGATGCCTAGTGGTGCTGAGGTTGTCTCCATGGCAACCGGAAGAGGCACTGACGCTGGGGCAACAGATCCAGACTGCCAGATGGGCATCTCTCACTCACTAGAGAAAGACAAAGGGCTCTTTGCAAAACCACACTCAGTAACACACAATAGCACGCACGCAGTCTTGAGGTTAACAAATTACCAAATTCCACCCCTGTCTACCAGGTAATTATACCCATAGCAATTACACAGCTAGCTGAAAGGTGGGTAATGATTAACCATCAAACAGCGCTCTACACCAAGACCTGGTGGTGCTACCGTCTTTGTTTAAGCCATACATGAGTTACACAAGTCTTGACAAGCTCATATTTTTGATTTATAACGCCAGGTTAACACTGACAAACAAGCAAACAAATGGAACAAGAGCAAGACAACCTGCAGGCTGGGGAGAGGCTGGGCTGAGGAGCACGGGCCTAACACTTGCGATGTCCTGGACGGGAGCCTTTAAACTGACAAACATTTGTTTAATTACTTTAAGGAATATCATACTTTGTCTCCTTTTGTGGAATATTCAGCATGCTGAACAGAACCTGCTGCCAGACCCAATGCAGGCGACTTCCCTCACAGGACACCGCAAGCCTGAACCTGGAATGGCTATTTTCATCTTTGTCCTTTTGCTCTTTGTGGGTCACATATCCAGGGCGAGCTGCTCTTTCTCATGTCTCACAGACTCCTCCTGGCTCCATCCTCAGTTCCTACTGAGCTATACCGGAAACTGAGCCAAGAGGAAAACCAACAGTGCCGATCTTGTCTTGAATTAATCTTTTCTTATTTTGCCTCTCATGCCCCTCCACCCCCACCCCGTCATCATTTGGAGTTTTTTAAGTACTACATTAAAATAACCACTTATCCTGAACTGAGGGTCTGGCTCAGTGGTTAACTGCTGGCTTGTGGTGGGCTTGAGGTCCTGAGTTCAATTCCTGACTCAAAAAAAAAAAAAAAAGACTAATCATTCCTGAGATTTTTTTTTTTCATTCTCCTTTAAATTCTGGACCCTCAGGCAAGTGCCTGAGTCAGAAGAACAAAACACCCTTAGGAAACAGGGGAAGAAAAAAAAACCACTCAAGCTCCATCACCCGCCCTGAAGACGGGATAAAAGTTGATTTAAGTACCACCTGACAAAGTGTGTGTGCTGTGTGTGAGTGTGTGCGTGTGTGTGTGTGTGTGTGTGTGTGAGTGTGCGTGTGTGTGCGTGTGTGTATGCATGTGTCAGCCATGACACATATATGGAGATTACAGGACAATTTCAGGAGTTGGCTCTTTCCTTCCACCTGTGGGCACCAGGGATAGAACTCAGGTCCTCAGACTTGGCCACAAGCCCCTTCACTTCCTGAGCCATCCTGCCGGTCCCATTTGTTTCATTTTACAGCCTGATAAGTTCCCACCTGAGAGCAGACAAATTAACTAGAACTCCATCACAGGTTTTAATTATGTCTCACACTGGCAGTGTCCCTTTGTGTACTACGTTAGGGACACATCCACATCTCTGGCCTCCAGCGGTGTGAAAAAATATTATTCTGAAATCCTCCGGAACGGACTTGGGCATCGGCCCCTTTTGCTCAACATTCTGTCTGCAGCGTTCAGGTGTTTGTTGAATGCATTCATGCTTCACTCTTTCTCCTTGCTGAGCAACACTCCGTTGTGTGGCTTTTTCCTGTGGTCACCCAATGAATGGCATTTGGGGGTTTCAGTTCGGGGAGGGGGGGGTCTCGTGAGTGAAGCTGCTATGGAGTCGGTACCAAAGCACCCACTGAGGAGATGCATAAGCCCAGCCCGTCTCTGTGTACCAGGCGATGTTCAGGTTGATGTTTTTGTTGTTATTCTTTAAAGATGGGGTCTCATGTGTAGCCCAGGTCGTGTAGTCCAACCTGACTCCAGACTCTATCTCCCGAGTGCCTGTGCCACCTCGCCTACCCCTGCTGCTCTTTCTGTGGGGTGATCGACACACATTCTACACCTTCAGCACTCAGCACTGTCAAATGTCTCACCCGGCTGGCTGCCGAGGAATCTTTGCTAACAGAAGCAGCTTCTGATTGGCTCTGATTCAACACAATTTACAGCTCTGACAGTCAAGCTCTCCACCCCCATGTCACAGAAAAGGACAGAAATGTCCCTAATGCAGGCTCACTTGCTCTAGGCACCAGACAAGTATGGATGATGTCCTAAAGGGAGCCTGCAGAGGGTCACCAGCAGTACCAGTGCTCAGGTGCCGCGTGCTGGTGTAAGGTGCCGCGTGCTGGTGTAAGGAGTCCGCGTGCTGGTGTAAGATGCCGCGTGCTGGTGTAAGGAGTCCGCGTGCTGGTGTAAGGTGCCGCGTGCTGGTGTAAGGAGTCCGCGTGCTGGTGTAAGGTGCCGCGTGCTGGTGTAAGGAGTCCGTGTGCTGGTGTAAGGTGCCGCGTGCTGGTGTAAGGAGTCCGTGTGCTGGTGTAAGGTGTCCGCGTGCTGGTGTAAGGTATAAGGTGCCCACATGGCTGTGTCTAGCTAGTTAGCTACCATGCAGGGTATCCTGAACTTGATTCTGAGCACCACATATACTGGGTGTGGTGGGGAAGGCCTGTGACTTCAGAACTTCAGAGGTGGAGGCAGGAGGACCAGAAATTTACCGTCACCCTTGACTACTACATAGTGAGTTTGAGGCCAGACTAGGACACATGAGATCCTTTCTCAGGAACAAACAAGAAAATAATAACAAATAGAGGTAGGCTAGGTGTTTCAGCTCTGACTGCCAATCCTGATGACCGGGCTCCATCCCCTGGTCCCACATGGTGGAAAGAGAAAACTTCCTTTGCCAAGCTGAACTACACACAGGCATACATATGTACATACATACACACACACACACACACACACACACACACACACATACACATACATACACACACACACACACACAAATATATATATATATATATATATATATATATATATATATATATATATATATATATATATATAAAATAAAGACATGCTTGAAGCATTTGGACAAAAGTCCTCCACAAAAATCAATAACTAAATAGTGTCTCCAAAGCTTAATGTCTCTGCTGAAGTACAGAAAACCAGGTGGCATGAGAGCAAATTTCTGCACACCCATTATATACAAACACATCTCTTCACACCTACCGTGTACAAACACACCCTTAGCCTCCCACAGAACCCTATCACAGTCACCATGAAAACGCTCCTTCAGGATCCTTCCCCAGCTCTCCTATCTTTCCCGATCTTTTGCAATCATGCTGGATTCCTTCTACATAAGACATCTCTCCCCAGATGAGCCCCAAACCCTTACCTGTTGCAAACATTGACCTGAAGACTTTCCTGTCCCAAACATGTCAACCTGGAGATCTGAGGAGCACATCACATCATGCCCACTCATTTGTGAGCACTCCCATCAGGATGTCCCCAGGGCCACCTGTGATGACTTACCTTCACACAGGCTCAACCTTGACCCTGCCCCTCCCCTATCCTCTAGGCCCTCCTCCACCCCCTAGTCTTCCCTTTTCCCCTACACATCACCCAAACTTGCCAGCTTCTTCACACTCAGTCAGGACCTACTAGTATGCAAGCAGAAGTCACCTCCCATCAGTCTGAGAAAAAAAAACAAAAAAAACCGCTTTCTCAGCAGGTCTCAGGCACCATGGAGACCGACTGAGGGAGCCCCAGATACTCACACTGACTTGGGATCCTTTTACCACAGCAAAGTCAGACTCTCCACTCTGCCATGAGGCTTCTTTTTAGAAAATCTGCAGATTTTCTGTCCTAGGAACCAAGTAAGGATTCTTGGGGTTCCTGGGGGTGACAAGTAGTCCTCACGTTTGCTTCTGAGGGACACTGTCTGCCATGCTGTCTGCTGTCCTCTGCCAAACAGAATTCGATATGTAGAAAAATAACCAAACTCCAAGGGATATTTATAAAGTTCTTTTTGCTTTCTTTTGTGGTGCTGGGACTTGAACCCAGGGCCTTGTGCAAGCTAGGAAAGTGTTCCACCCCTGACCTGCGAATGCAATTCTTGTCCTTTTTATATGCGCATCACTGCTTCCCGTCCAATCCCACTGGGGGAGCTGAGCTCCTGTGTGTAAAGCACTGACTATAACAGCCTGAAGAATAGAGTTCAAATCCCAAGACCTACGCTACTCGAGCTCTGTGCTCTCTCAGTGAGATGACAGGGAGCTCCCTGAACAGCTAGCCGGGGTACACAGCGGCAAACAACAAAAGAGAGACCTTGTCCCAAATAAGGTGACAGGTGAGGACCCGATGGATGCCCAAGGCTGTCTTCTGACCTCCACATGCGCCTCACAGGCACCACTCAGTGTCTAAAGCACCCCCACCTGTCCTTTTTATCTTATTCCGTCATTTTATAGATGTATTCACTTTTGGTTTTTTAAAGGTCTTGCTTGCTATGTAGCTCAGGCTAGCCTCAATCTTGAGTCAATCCTCCTGCCTCTCTGCTGTTGTGAGAGAAACCATGAACAAAAGCAACAAAGTAGAGGGGAGAAGGCGTATTCATTTCACACTCCCAGGGGGGAAGCTGGGCAGGAACCTGCGGCAGGAACTGAAGCAGAGGCCATGGAAAGACACTATCTGCTGGCTTGCTCTCTATGGCGTACTCAGCCTGTTTTCTTATAAAACCCAGGACCTGCCCAAAGACAGCACTGCTAACAGCCAGCCGTGCGCTCCCACATCAGTCACTGGTCAGGAAAACGTCCCACAGGCTTCCCACAGGAAACTGATGGAGGCAGCTCCTCAGTTAAGGTTCCCTCTTCCCAGGTGCCCGAGGCAAGCTGACAACACTAACCCGCACAGCTTAATAACATTTTTTTTGGTCTTTTTGAGACAGGGTTTCTCTGTGTAGCCCTGGCTGTCCTGGAACTCACTCTGTAGACCAGGCTGTCCTTGAACTCAGAAATCCGCCTGCCTCTGCCTCCCAAGTGCTGGGATTAAAAGCATGCACCACCACTGCCCGGCTTAATAACCTTTTTAAATACAAACAACTCTCCCAACTCTCATATACAGTACAGACACATCTATTGCAAAGGCTGACATCTCGTATTTTGTTCTGTTTTCCCAGTGTGTGTCTGGGACCTTCACTGGCTTTGCAATCACAAAAACATCCTGCTTGTTTTCTCAAATAGCCAAGCTGTTTCCTTAAATACACAACAACAAACAGTAGGCTTCCCACAGGCAATCTCTGGAAGGCTGTCGCCTGTCTCCAAGCATCCAAGCATCGTGTCCAGAGGGATTTTCCTAATGTCGTGGGACTATGGCAAAGTTAACTCTTTCTCCTCAAAGCCTAAACAGGGAGGTTGTCAAGGACACAAAAACCACAGCCCACACCAATGCTTGATGGTGCGGAGATGTCTCCATGCTGTTGCTGTCCAGAGAAGACAGCAAATTGGCCAGGGCGGGTGGCCCACAGTGTGTAGGTACCAACTCCTGCATTCTCTAACCACCCTCTGAGGTTACCACACAATTCAGGTGCAGTCAAAGAATACCTGGTAAGCCGGGCGGTGGTGGCGCACGCCTTTTATCCCAGCACTTGGGAGGCTGAGGCAAGTGGATTTCTGAGTTCGAGGCCAGCCTGGTCTACAAAGTGAGTTCCAGGATAGCCAGGGCTATACAGAGAAACCCTGTCTCAAAAAAACAATCAAAAACAAACAAACAAACAAACAAAGAATACCTGGTGTTGTGTGACAAAACTTTCCTTGGGGAGATGTGTCACACACAGCTACTCACCCCAAACAGGGAGCCCATGGCAGACCAAAGTGTGGATACCACACACGGGTTTATTGGGGTTACTTACAGGAATATGGGTGAGAGATCATTTACAAGAATGTGGGTGACGATAGCAGAAATGATTCAGACAATTGTATCTCCAATCCTGCCCCAGCATGGATGACGGCTCACAAGCTGGGAACCTGGAACATGCTGCACAGCCTGCAGACAGCTGCAGACAGCTCAGACAGCAGGTTGGAAAGGAACCTTTCCAGGTGCCTGGGTTGGTCTAAACCTCATCTCAGTTTCTGCTTCTTTCAGGTCTGGCCCCTGAGTTGCCTCTTCAGCTCAACTTTATCCAACCTGAGTGGAACCCTCAACTTTTTTTTTTTTTTTTAAACATTTTTTTTTTTAAGATTTATTTTATTTATTTATATGTAAGTACACTGTAGCTGTCTTCAGACACTCCAGAAGAGGGAGCCAGATCTCATTACAGATGGTTGTGAGCCACCATGTGGTTGCTGGGATTTGAACTTATCACCTTCGGAAGAGCAGTCGGGTGCTCTTACCCGCTGAGCCATCTCACCAGCCCCGGAACCCTCAACTTTTAATGTTTACTTATAGAGGGAGGGACCTAGTGATTTTGGTCTGTTTCAGGGACTTCCTAAAGCTATTTTGAGTTGTTTACCTTCTTACAGGAGGGAATGAATGCTTTAAGTCTGAGGAAATTGTTATACAACACCAGAGAAAGAGGTGGGGAGGGGTGAGGCTGCAGAAGTGGGGTGGGGTAAGGTCTGGGAGGTGGAAGTGGGGGTGGGGGTGGGGGTATGGGTGGGGTGATGAAATGGTCAAATAGTAGCACAGTGTGAATGAAGCCCTGCCTGGGTTTGGTCCTCAAAGAGAAAAGAAGAGAGGGTTTTATGCTAGGTTCAACATTTCTAAGCACCAATCTCCAAAGGGGAAAGGAAGACTCATCATGGTACACCTGCTATGCCAGCACTCAGGAGGCAGAGGCTAGTGGATTTCTGTGAGTTCAAAGCACAAGTTCTCAGCTGAATGAATGAATAAATGAATGAATGAATGAAAAATGGTTAACAAGAAGGTAAAAACCTTTCTTTTAACTAATGGATGAAAACATTCATGTCCATAAAGCAGAGTTATTTGATATCCACAGTATTTGGCATCTCATTTAAAACACAACATGCCCTGAACCATCTCAGGACATCTGTCCCCACCCTAGGCTCAGAGACACAACCCCATGAGTCACACATAACGATCCCCTCCTGTTCTCTTTCACACTTTGCTCTAAAACCACTATGGGGTACCCTGAATCACAGGTCACGGGTTTGTGTTTCAGTTTGTTTGCTTGTGTTTTTAATCCTCTGGCACAAAGTTCACCAATTCCATCACACGGGACTGCACGCAACCGCCCATCTCTGCAGTTAAAGTGTGGCCTCAAATTTCTTCCCCAGATTTAGCAGTAGAGAAAGGCCCCTAAGTGACCCATTGAGAATGAATGACCCTTGATATCATGGCTACCCCCAAAGTTCCCAACTCAAAGTCACAATCTAAGAGGCTAGCCCTATTTACCAAGAGACACCCCCACACCCAGTATACAGAATGTGGCTCACCAGTAAAGCAGAAGTTAGCCTGTGCAAAGCCGTGGCTTCTGTCCCCAGCACTACAAAATAAAACAGCACGCGTCATTTCAACCTGGTTTAGACTTCTTTCTCTCCTAGATTCGCCAACTGTGATTCTGCTTACACACTCAAAAGAAATGAATGCAGGGACCCAGTGTATTATTTGTACGGCAAAGGTCGCAGCAATGTGAGCCACAGTGGCCAGTGATGGAAACCCTGGTGTCCAGTAGTGGACGAAATATTATTCAGCCTTACAAAAGAAATTTGACACATGCTTCAACAATAACAGCAGCAAAAACATACAAACAAACTAACTGGCAAAATGAGCCAGACACCGAGGGCAAGATGGCTTGCTTGGCATTTTCAGTGTGGCCAAGTTTAGAGACAGGAGTTGGGGGTGGGGGTGCTGGTCATTAAGAGCTGGGATGGAGAGACATGGTTAATGGGTAGTGAGTGTTTCAGTTGGGGACAATGAAGAAGGTTCTGGAAATGTAGGTGAAGGTCTTTACACAACACAGACACATTTAATGCTACACGCTGAAAGCAGTTAAAATGATATATTTATGTAATATATATTTCACCAGTATTTTTAACTGAAGTAAAAAATGATCGTTCTAAGGAAAATCTAGGTTTTCTGCTATCTCACGTTAAGGGACTTGTGTAGCTATGAGGAAGGACAGGAATAATTTGCCAAGGATTGGCTGCCTGTGGCTTCGTGAAAGGCAGGCAAGAGTGGGTGACACACACGAGCCTTGAATCTTACACACCAGCTGCCACTCGGCCACTGTGCCTTGTGACACTTCTGCTCAGTGTGAATGACCCAGAACTTTAGACCCACTGAACAACAAAGCAAGAACAGATGGGTGAGTGTGTCAAAGACCCAGCTGAGAGGCCGGGCATGGTGGGGCACGCCTTTCATCCCAGTACTTGGGAGGCAGAGGCAGGCGGATTTCTGAGTTCGAGGCCAGCCTGGTCTATAAAGTAAGTTCCAGGACAGCCAGGGCTATACAGAGAAACCCTATCTCAAAAAACCAAAAAAAAAAAAAAAAAAAACCAAACCAGCAGTCATCTATCTTTGCGTATATATGTCTGTGTGAACATATGCGTGTGTATAGGTGTATAGGTACACATATATAAGCATATTCATGTCTGTGTATATGTGCATACACGTGGGTGGATATATGCATATGTGTATATGTATATGCATGCATATGTATGTATACTTAAACAATACCTATCTTGCTGATGTCTTAGCTCCCCGTTGAGGCAGGAGGGGAGTGTTTCTGGTTGACTACACTTTGGAGCTGTTCTCCTGGCTGCTGATAGAGAATAACAAGTCAGTCCTTTCTCTCTTCCGCCCCTCCCACTTTACAGTTCATTGCCCAGGATTAAAGGAAAGTGGGGTTGGGGGAGGAGTGGACTCAACAATCTTTCCTAAAAAACACTAAGCCCCTTCCTTTCAGTGCCCGGAAGGGGTGAATGTGAGGAACACTGATCCCCAGCTCTGTCAAGCAGAGAAGGGACTTACTCCGTCTGCCCAACATCCACAAGGTCTGGTCAGCTCAGAAAAGAACCTGTCTGCGTAAGCACATTGAGATAACTCTGTACACGCTGCCTGGAGAGGTGTTGAAAATGCAGGCTCAGATTTATTAGCAGGGCTAATATTCTGCAGACGTAAGAAGCTTCCAGATTGACTGGATGATAGTGATGGTGGTGATGATGGTGGTGGTGGTGATGATGGTGATGGCCATGGTGGTGATGGTGATGATGGTGGTGATGGTGGTGGTGATGGTGGTGATGGTGATGGTGGTGATGGTGATGGTAGTGGTGGTGGTTATGGCAGTGGTAACAGTGGCAATCGAGGACAACGATGACCACGATGCCCCCACCCCCACCCTAGCCCCATTCTGAGAAATGAACCCTCTATGTTCCTGAGGTCTGCCTGTGCCACTACAACAGGGACTGAAATTTACACAGAAAACAATGGAGGCTAAGTCCCCCTCATTAAGTACAACCCTATTAAGCTGCTCCTCGTCGGGACACAACCGCCTCCTGCCACCATGAAGCGGAGCTCTTAGCTTCTTGGCACAGATGAGCCCTCTGTGGTCTCTCTGCTTGGACTTATCCCTGTGCGGATGGCTGACACTCCTGCAGCTTAGAAGACTGTCCTACTCCCAGAGAAGTCTCCTGAGATCTTCAGACAAGCAAGTCTGGGAGAGCTCCCACACTCTCACATAAACGCCCCAGCTAAGTGAGGACAAATTACATCAGCATTAGAGAGACTTCTCTCTCTTTGGCCACATACCAAATTGGAAATAATTTCTTCAGGATAGAGGTGACCCTGTACTGGGCCAATGGGCTGTACTGTTTTCTAAAAGCCGGCACTGGAGAGATGGCTCAGCAATTAAGAACAAATGTTGGGCTGGTGGGTTGGCTCAGAGGGTAAGAGCACCCGACTGCTCTTCCGAAGGTGATAAGTTCAAATCCCAGCATCCACATGGTGGCTCACAACCATCCGTAACAAGATCTGGCGCCCTCTTCTGGAGTGTCTGAAGACAGCTACAGTGTACTTACATATAATAAATAAAATAAATCTTTAAAAAAAAAAAAAAGAACAAATGTTGCTCTTACAGAAGACTAGGTCTAGCAGGGCAATGGTGGCACACGCCTTTAATCCCAGTACTTGGGAGGCAGAGGCAGGCAGATTTCTGAGTTCGAGGCCAGCCTGGTCTACAAAGTGAGTTCCAGGACAACCAGGGCTACACAGAGAAACCCTGTCTCAAAAAACAAAAAAACAAAAAACAAAAAACAAAAAACAAAAAACAAAAAAAAAGGAGGAGGAGGAGATGACTAGGTCTCAGACCCCAGCACCCATATCAAATGGCCAGTATTACCTGACACTTCAGCGCCAGGGGGACTCTAACGCCCTCTTCTGACCACCTCGGGTACTGCACTCATGAGTAAGTTCAGACACACACACACACACACACACACACACATTGCTTTTAAAACTAAATAAAAACCTGACCTCTCCCAGAATGTTCGATGGAGAAAATCATCAGGTCCCATTATACACATTCTTGCTTAGAAATAGCTGTCTAAAAGGGCTCCCTTATTCCACCAACCAACAGGGAAAGTCAGAGAGAGGACCTATAACACAGTGGCTCCTCCTGTGTAGACAGGCTCTCCAAATCCAACGTCTGACGAATAGTAATATTACAGATATAAATTGCTTTGAAGCAACACAGTGAGTGTGGGATTCCTGTCAGCTTGTCCTCGTGAACCTGCCAGAGGATGGTGGCATATTTCAATCACCATGATCGGGTTATCTAGTACTAAAGTCCAGGAATCAAAGCTGAGAACAGTAACACTGAGGTACCGGGAAGGTGGGTAAGGTGAGGGCACAAAGTTCAGAAGATACAGTCAAGTCGTACACTTCACAGGTTTGGGGCTATCTCCAACTAATGCTTTTTTTTTAATGTTAGTGTATGATTGATGTACATATGTGTGTTCACGTGGGTACATACGTGAGCATATGGAGACCAGATGACGACCTCAAGTGTCATTCCTTAGAAGCTGTCTGCCTCGTGTCTTGACACAAGGGTCTCTCACTAGTGTGGAGCTCAACAACTGAGCTGAACTGATTGGCCAGAGAGCCCCAGGGATCCACTTATCTATTCCACCTCAGTGCCAGAATGACCCAGATGACCCAGAATGACCCAGAATGACCGTCTGAGGCCACCATGCACGGATGGAGCACAAGCTGCACTTTAGTGATCGGGGCCATCTACTCATCCCTGATTCTTAACAAAGATGAGATGTGAGATGAGAAGGAGAAAGAGAGAGAAGATGAGAGGAAGCGGAGAGACAGAGAGAAGTCAAGACTGAGCTGGACAAAGGTTGAGTTACAGTCCCCTGGACACATGCAGCACGGTCTAACACGGCAATCCAGGTCATTTATGTTGTGGTGTCTACTCTGACATTCCTAGTTATTCACAGTGTCCACTTCCGACTTGGCACAGCACTCCCTCTAGTGAATTCTCTTCTGCTCTTGAGTGTCCTGATGCGCCATGCATCCAGAGCCCGAGGACGGCCTAGAAATGAGCCACCTCCGGGCTTCTCGGGCTGGGAGTGTGCACACATCACTCTCCTCTGCTTGACACCACAGTGTCAATGTAGAAAGGCAAAAGGCTGACACACGGGAGGCTAAGAATCCATGTGAAGGGGAGGTGGACGGGTAAGGGCAAGAAAGGTGGGAGATGGGGACCCTGAGAGACCACATTTTCAACCGTAAGCACAAAACAGGGAAGGAACTGGATGAAGTGGAACACAGAGCCCACCCCCAGTGACACATTTCCTCCAGCAAGGCCTTATGGAGTAAACTTCCCCAAACAGCACCACCAACTGGGAACCACTGTGCAAATGCTTGAGCCTCCAGGGCATAGTTTTCGGGGTTTGGAAAGGCAGGACACATTTTCCTTAAGCACTTCTCAATTCAGAGTTGAAGTACCTTTACATCAAAGCAAGAAGAGTCCTGGCTGGGTGCAGTGGCTCAGGCCCTGCAGCAGGGAGGCTGAGGCTGGAGCACCTTGAGTCCAGGAGTGACAACTACCTTAGAGCAACATAGTGACATTCTCAAATAGCAAGCAGGACAAATCCACACAGTCTGGTGGCATATGCCAGTATCCCAGCCCCTGGGAGGTGGAGGCAGAGGGATTAGGAGTTCAAGATTAACCTTGGCTCCACAGCAAGTCTGCTGTCAGCCGGGACTGCACAAGACTCTCCCCACCCCTCAGACCCACCAAAAAACCCGAATTCTACTTTCTGATCTTCATCACAGTAATCATTAACTCAGAAAAGCATCAGAGGCCACGGCTAAGCTCCCAGACCCTCTGCCAACTTCCTGAGCCTTGCCAGCCACAGGAATGAATTAGAAGCATCAAGGTAAGCCACGTTGCAGTGTGACACTGTTTATAGCCAGCAGTCACCTGAGAAGCCACTGCCCCAGCAGTCAGAGGGCTGCACCTCGTAAGTTCTTAGAAAGGTGAGGCCTTTTGAACAGGCGGCCCAGGAGCTGGCCGGGAGCTGGCCCAAAGCCTGGACAAGGATTCTGAGATGCCCACGTACTGTCTCACCTGGTCTCTGGTGCTCTCACAGCAGCACCCTCAGTAAGCAAGCTGCCCCATCAGCAGCGCCTCACAGCCATTCAGAGAAAACAAAGTCCGGCCTAGACCTTCAGATAAACGTGCTGGCGCTCACGTACACCACATGCTTAGACCGAACCTTTCCAAGACTGAAAGGGACTCCCCCCAATTTGGGTACCCTTCCCCCAAGAGGGCAAGCTGGATCAAGGAGCATTGTTCGGAAAGAAAGAAGACAGAGGCGGAGCCAGAACACTCATTCATCCTTGTACCTCCTATCCAGCAGAGTGCAAAGTATCCCAGACTGCAAAGTAAAGATCCCTGCGGCCCTTCCAGTGGAGACCGGTCTTCTAATGTCTCTGAAAAAGAGCATCCTTTGTCCCTCCATTTTCAAACACATGGGGGCATAGGCTCAGCCTGGAGACGCTGGCTACTGTAGTGTACTCGAGTTTGTTAAGCTTGTAGGACAGAGACCAAAAGTGCTTCTAAGGCCTGAGTGTGGAGGGCTCAATCTGGGAAGCCCTCAAGAAGATGGGAGGGAAGACTCCACTCCTCGGAGTTGACCTCTGACCTCTAGACATAGTCATACACTCAGTAATAAGAGAAATTAAATGAAAAAGGTCTGATTGTGTGTCTACAACCTGTAGTGAGTTTAAAAGGGTGCCTCACCGGCCAAGCCTCTTACTGAACAGAAGGGGAGAAAAGGACCTCACCGGTAGGAAAGGACCTGCCCGTTCACCCATTGTTTTATCAGATGCCTGGAGCAACTCAACAATTAGGCCTTTATAAAGTGCCCAAGCCTAGAGGAGCCAGAGGCTTGCTCTGCACCTGGGAGCGGGAGGTCAAGGTCAGGGAGCTCAGGTGGCTCATGCCAGAACCATCTAGCAACGCAGTGGACTCCAGGTGCAGTGGACTCCAGGTGCGCAAGACCAGAGGCAGCCTCAGACTGGCGAGAAAGAAGTCTTCATTCAACCGCTCATCGACAGACAGACACTGCCATTTGGAAACCGAAAGTTTGAAACCCCTCTCATTGTGAATCATGAGCCATGTCACTGTCAAAGCCCACAGTACCTGACTTGACCCACACTATAAACCTATAAAAGTTATAATTACCATAATATATCTTAATTATTCCCACCAGGACTTTTCAAAAGTTACAACACTACAAGGGCAGTTAGACCTGAGAACCCTTCAATGACCTGTAAACTTTCATAGAAAACAAACTAACGAACAAAACCACTAACTCTGTATTCCTTTCATTGGTCCAGTTGAGTTTGGGGGACCAGGATACATGGGGCAGGCAGGTAAGACTGGCTAAGTTAGGGGCAAGGTCACACAGCCTGCAGAGGCTGTGAATCTCAGCTTTGCCACTCCAAGATCAGCGTCCTTACCTCAGGAGGGTGGAGCTCAGCTCTGCTCAGGAAATCAGACCCCAACCGTCCCCGGGGCATCAAACAGGAAATGGGCCTGGTGCCTTGCCAAGCGGCCAACAGCAAGCAACTCAGCCCTTGGCAAACCTGCTATGCTTCCACCTGGGCGTTGAATGTCAGTTTAGCATCCCCCTGGGCCCAGCTCTGATCTGCGGCTGCTTCTCCACTGGCCTGGGCTTCTCTGTGAGCAAGCTGGCGTCAGAGGTCACAGAGGCTGCAGCCTTTAGTGAGAGATCAAAGGGGAAGGCAGCTGTCTGTCACCCAGGTCCACCTCCACCTGTCATCTCCACCCCAACAGGGAGACCGCCCCACTGCACCCATGCGTGTGCGTGCTCACACACAAACACATACACACATACACAGGGGCGCTGGAGGCTGCTCAGAGCTCAAGCTGCCCTTCTCCCTCTTGACCGTTCTGGTAGTTAGAAATTGGAAAGGTCCCTGTGCCTAGTCTGTTTCCTTATGGCTTCCTTCCACCTTCCCCAGACTAGAAAACCATGCAGGAAAGAAAATGTATCCTGTCTACCCTCTACAGACAGTACACGTTCAACTTTACACAGTGTTTCAAAGTTTGTGAAGCAAATCGGGAAACAAACAAACAACCCCCCCCCCAGAGGCCTCAGCATCCATTCTTCCTGCTCAGGGTGGGCAGTAAAAAGTCTGTCTGAGCAAGCACAGGCAGCTGCTTCTAAAGCTGAGGCTTTGCTGGGGGAGGGGGGCGCCTAGCTCCCCAGCCCCCAACCAGGGAACTTAAAAAAATCTTCCCTTAACAAACCCGAAAATTTTGTTTGTCCTGACATTTGCTTTTCACCCTCAAGAAGCTGACCTTGGAGACGACACAAAATTGTACAACAGAAGTAAAAGAAGTGACCCAAAGTGAACTCCTTTGCTCTCAGGGTGGAAAGGGGGGGGGGTCCCAAGGCGCACGACGTCATTTACACGAAGTTCGGGCGGCGAGTGGGAATGTGGGTGCTGCGCGCGCTCCGGCCCCGGGCTCTCTGAAGGTCGCCGGACTGTCACCGAGGCTGCCGGGGCCCAGAATTGGAGTACACGCGGCGCGGCGGGACACGGTGGCCTTAGGGCACCTTTCCGGGTGTCCCGGGTCCTGCAGGTGCCACCGGGGAGCAGCTGGGCCGGGGCCCCTCCCCAACCGCAGGCCCGGAGCTCCGGCGACTTACCCGCAGGAGGCGCGGGGGCGGCGGGCGCGGTCCCGGGGCCGGTGTCGCTGCTCCGATTCGTTGTTGGCCCGGCCCCGGCCGCCAGTGGCTCACGTTCCCGGGACTGCGAGGCTCGGCGTAGGCGGGTGCCCGACGATCCCGGACGCTCCGGGGCTCTGCACGCGCGTGTCACGGGCCGGGGGCGCGCGGGGGCGGGGGCCGAGTGGGCCCCGGGGTGGCGGGCGGGGGCGCGGCCGGGGACAGGGACAGGGACGGGGCCGGGGATCGTGTCGCGGGCGCCGCAGCGCGGCCTCTCGCCATGGCTCCGCGCGGCCCGGCCTCGCGCCTCCCCTCGCGCTGCCGTCACCGCCCGACGCGCACGGGGCCCTCCCCGTCCGTCCCCGCCCCGCCCCGCCCTCCCCGCCTGGCCACCACCTGCGCGACAATCCTCGTGCGCGACCGTCCTCGGTCCTCGCAGCTAGAGGCTCTGAGATCCCCAAAGCTCTGGCCCACTTGGCACCCCGGAGCGTGCGTCCGGGCCCGCGCGCTGGGGCGGCTTGGGGACCCCACTGCCAGCGCCGTGGTCTTGGGGTATCAACCCCGGAATCAAGCACAGAGTTAACGACGCAGGAGGGGGTCATGGACCAGCCATGAGGGCAATGCCACCAAATGAGGAGCTGGTGGAGGTGGCAGAAAGGACAAAGAAACCCTCCGGGAAGCAAATAACACGCAGATCGGTTAACATGGCCCAGCCTACCGTCTGCCTACGGGTCACAGGGGACACTGGACGGACTTGGAGAGACCCCAACCTGAACCGAAGATGCAGAGAAAATAAACCCCTCCAGACCCCTCCATGTTTCAGGGCTAGATAGTAACTGAATAGGAAAATTGTCCAGGCAAAATCTTCATTGAATGCTCATGGCGAGGGGGAGTGGGGCACTGGTCATTAGATATATGCTTGAGCTAGCCCATTTCTCCACAGGCTTTCTCTCAGCGACACATGTGTGTGTGGGGGGGGGGTGAGAATGCCCATTCAAAGCACAGTTGGGGGGGTACACGTTGACCTCTGGTAAGAGATGGGCATCGTCCTTAGAACCCTACTCTACCCGGTACTCATAGGAGACTGAAGTTTCAGTAAACCCATTATGAGCTACATTTATTAAAGAGGAATAAACTGTGTCCCCAAATCCCCATGCCATAAAACACACACACACACACACACACACACACACACACACACACACACACACACACACAGGAAACTTAAAGATATGAGAGCTGTCGGGAATGGGAGGGCTGAATGATTGTGGCTAAATGATATGCCTTTGCTGCACTGGGTGGTGTGCAGAACATTCCAGCTGACCAGACTGAAACCCGCACTATACAACCTAAAATACTGGGTCGATGTTAAATTTATTATGTGCACAGACAAGACTGTCATTATTAGGACTTAAGAGGCAAAAGGTTGCCAAGGTGACCTACTTTCAGGTGATTTGGAAAGGAAGAGACATCCTGATGGGAGGAAGGGAGAGACTGAATGGCTAATATTATCAATGAGTCTCAGTAGTGGGCTCTAGAGCATCTTTTTCTTTTTTCTTTCTTTCTTTCTTTCTTTCTTTCTTTCTTTCTTTCTTTCTTTCTTTCTTTCTTTTTCTTTCTTTCTTTCTTTCTTTTTCTCTTTCTTTCTTTCTTTCTTCTTTTTTATTTATTTATTTTTATTTTTCTGTAAGTACACGGTTGCTGACTTCAGGCACACCAGAAGAGGGCATCGGATCCCATTGCAGATGGTTGTGAGCCATCATGTAGTTGCTGGGAATTAAACTCAGGACCTCTGGAAGAGCAGTCATTGCTCTTAAACACTGAGCCATCTCTCCAGCCCCTAGGGTATCTTTTATAGGTTTGAAGTTCTTTCTAAATAGAAGGGTTCTCCAAGCCGGCGTGGTGGTGCATGCCTTTAATCCCAGCACTCGGGAGGCAGAAGCAGGCAGATTTCTGAGTTCAAGGCCAGCCTGGTCTACAGAGTGAGTTGCAGGAGAGCCAAGGCTATACAGAAAAACCCTGTCTCAAAAAAAAAAAAAAAAAAAAAAAAAAAGAAGGGTTCTCCAAAACATCAAATAAGAGCTGAGGCCAGGTAGACAGGGTGTGTGTGTGTCTGTGTCTGTGTGTGCATGTACACTTGTGTGTGCACTCCTATGTGCTTGTGAGTGTGTGCATGTGTGTTTGGAGAATGCCCATTGTATGTATGTGTACATGTCTGGGCGTGTGCTCATGCCCCCACTGGGAGGACAGAAGTTGACATTAGGTGTCTTCTATTGCTCTCCACCTTACTCTTTCTGCCTTGAGAATTTTATACATGTAAACAACGAACTATGGTTGTCCTATTTCACGCTTCCTACCCGACATGGCCACCCAACACATTCCCCTCACGACCTCATGTGTTTTCCCCTAGAAACCCAGTTAATGCATCGGTGCTGCTCTATATATTGCGTGTGGAGCATCCGCTGGAGCATGGCACCCTCCAAGGACCATTCGTACTCCCCAGCAACTATTAACTGCCAGAGTCTCCTATATAAGGGATGGAGCTCTGTCCCATCTCTGCCCACTTCTTCTTTTTTTTTTTTTTCAAGACAGGGTTTCTCTGTGTAGCCCTGGCTGTCCTGGAACTCACTTTGTAGACCAGGCTGGCCTCGAACTCAGAAATCCACCTGCCTCTGCCTCCCAAGTGCTGGGATTAAAGGCGCGGGCCACCACTGCCTGGCTCATCTGCCCACTTCTGTCTGTCTTCATCTTGTGTAGGTGACCAGAGTTGGTGTGAGTCTCTGTGAGTGTCAGTCATGCGACGTGCAGAAGACAGCATTTTGCAGCGGCCTCTCCAGCCTCCGGCTCTTACGTCCTGTCCCTCTTACGTCCCTCTTCTGGGATGTTTCCTGAGCCTTGGAGGGTGGAGTCTCTCACTGAACCTAACGCTCACTGGTGAGGCTAAACTGGCTAGCTAGCTAGCCTTCAGAATGAGCCTGTCTCTGCCCTCCCCTAGCCCCCCCCCCCCAGCACCCTTGTGACAGTCACATGCCAACATGCCTGACTTTTTAGGTAGTACTGGGATCTGGGCTCAGGTTATAGGTTTACATAGTCTACACTTGACCACTGAAAGTCATCGCCCAGCCCAGTTTTGGGTTTGAGGTTGGTTGGGTGGTTTTGGTTTTTAGAGACTATCTCATACAGCCCAAACTGGCCTTAAAGTGGTCACTCTGCCTCTGCTTCCCCAGTGCTGAAATTACAGATGCATACCACAGTGGCAGGTGGCAAAACATTATTTTCAATGATAGAATGTAAATGTGCAATTATATCAATGGAATTTCAGTCACACAGATTAAATCATCAGATATGTGCTAGGTTTGATGGACTATGGCAGACTGGCTGGATCTAGTAGAAGCAATGTGAGAGGGACCAGCTTCAGAACCCAGCATTCAGTAGGACTGGTCCTGCATACAACCTGAGGTCTTGAAGGGGCAGGGGCAAATTGTCTGAGGTAAAACTAGTAGATCCAATGCCTTCTGGTTCTGGAAGTTAAGAACTGTCATCTGGCCGGGCATGGTGACACACACCTTTAATCCCAGCACTCGGGAGGCAGAGGCTGGCGGATTTCTGAGTTCGAGGCCAGCCTGGTCTACAAAGTGAGTTCTAGGACAGCCAGGGTACACAGAGAAACCCTGTCTCGAAAAACCAAAAACAAACAAACAAAAAAAAATCCCCACGTCATCTGGCCTAATCTATCTCCTTTCCCTTGGGACGTGATCACAGTTTGAGGTGTGGAACCAAGGTCACCCTGGTTTTTCCCCACTGCCATCTCAGCCATTCCTGATTCCCCCTTTACTGTAGGATGACTCTCTCTGTCAAGAATCCCATAGCCACCATGCCTGACTGGGATCCAGGGTAGCACCTTGCTCGACCCTCATCAAAGAAGGTTCTTCTTGCAGTGGATGGTAACTAACATGGAGAACATATCTGGACAGTGTGCAGAGAGCAAGAGACTTCAGAGCACTCAGTCCTTCGTGGGATTTCTGTGTCACATCCTCTCCTGGAGGCTCAAGGGTTTGTGTGAGAGAAGGAAGAGAGGTTGTAAGACCCAGCGTGATGGATGGCTCTGAGGAAGCCGTGTCTTCCAGACACAATGGGACTGGTGTAGACATGAGCTCATGGAGACCATGGCAGGAAGCACAAGACCTGCACTGGCTCAAGCCTGAAATAGTCCCAACACCCAGAGAGGGAAGCAAACACAGGATCCCACCCCTGATCAAGAAGCTATCTGTAGTCGGTATCTGCTGGCAAAGGGAAACTTGGTTTTCTCATTTGGAGTGTCACTGGGTATGTCAACCAGACTCCAGGGCAGGCTTATTGATCAGGAGCAGTTAGCCAACACAAAACTGACTCTGCATGTGTGCACACGAATGTGTGTGTCAGTGTGAGTGTGTGTGCGTGTGTGTGTGGTTTGGTTTAAGACAGAAAAAAGAATATGAAATTGGGTAGGTGGGGAGAAGGATCTTGGAGGAGTCCAAGTGGGGAGAATATGACCAAAATATATGAAAATAAAATAAACCCTAGATTTAAAAGTGCACAGTTGGATGGGGAGAGGTGTTCTTTCAGCCCCTCCTGGTTCGTCCACACCTCCTGACCGGGACATGTGCAGCTGAGGGTAATCTTGACTGTGGCCAACACAAAGTGGTGATTTTACTTTAAAATAAGGCATCTTTACCGTTTTGTTTTTTTTTTTCAGTTTAATTTTTTTTGTGTGTAAGTTGGTTGTGCTAGAGCACAAACTTTGTAGATGACAACATCATGTCACAAGTCTGGACACCTCTCATTTGCAGGAAACTGTGGGCAGAAAAGTGGCGTAGAACCACAGAAGCATCAAATTAGTGGTCAGCCCATAACTGCAGCTGTCCTATGTCTCTGCATTTTTACCAGCTGTCTGAGACTCGGTTCCTACAGCCACGAGACGCCAAGCTTGTCCAGATACATGAGGTTGGCCACTTAGTCCCGGTCACTGTCTGCGGCCTTGTTCTATGGGCAGGACCCTGACAGCTGGTTCCCAGCGCCAAAGTACACACAAGGATTCTGTCCCTGATGAGAAGGAGCTGGTGTCCATTCCCCAGTATGGAGGAAGCAGGTGGCAGGCAGAAATGGTAATTGCCCTGGCAGGTCTCAGCTTTGCAGAACAGTGGGCAGAGGTCTCTGGCTTCCACTGGGCCAAGAGAGCCACTATTTTCTTCCCTTTTGTTGAATGGAATGAGCTAACCCATTTGGGCTGGCTGTGGCCCTCATCCTCAATCCCAGCACTCAGGAAGCAGAGACAAGAGGCTCTTTCTGAGTTGGAGACCACTTTCTCTTTGTAGTTCTGGGCCAGCCAGGGCTACGTAGTAAGATCCTGTTTCGAAAGAAATCAACAATGCTGGGCGTGGAAGTGCACGTCTTTAGTCCCAGCACTCGGGAGGCAGAGGCAGGCAGATTTCTGAGTTTGAGGCCAGCCTGGTCTACAGAGTGAGTTCCTGGACAGTCAAGGTTATGCAGAGGAACCCTGTCTCGAAACAAACAAACAAACAA
>LR750586.1:345546-363046 GCA_902729485.2 Mus minutoides | reverse complement strand
TGTGGGTGTTAGGAATCTAACTCAGGTCCACTGAAAGAGCAGCTAGTGTCTTAAAGGATGAGTTATTTCTCCAACCCCTGGCAATGCATTATAAAAGAAAAAAAATGTCCTGGGCATGGAAACACATAGCTTTAATACCAGCACTTAGAGTTGGAGATAGAGGGAAGCATATCTCTGTGAGTTCAAGGCAAGCATGATTTACATAGTGAGCTACCCAGGAGCCAGGGCTTCATAGTGAGACTGCCTTAAAAGAAAGTTTTGTTGGTCCAAATGTAAGTTCACAGTTTTACAATGGTGCATAAGGATATATGGTTGTCAAGTAGAACTGGGAGCTGGAAACCTGATGCCTAGGGAAGACACCATTATTTATATATGGCCAGGGTGGGACACTGTCTTAGTCAGGGTTCTATTCCTGCACAAACATCATGACCAAGAAGCAAGTTGGGGAGGAAAGGGTTTACTAAGCTTACACTTCCACATTGCTGTTCATCACCAAAGGAAGTCAGGACTGGAACTAAGCAGGTCAGGAAGCAGGAGCTGATGCAGAAGCCATGGAAGGATGTTTCTTACTGGCTTGCTTCCCCTGGCTTGCTCAGCGTGCTTTCTTATAGAACCCAAGACTGCCGGCAAGGAATGGCACCACCCACAATGGGCCCTCCCACCCTTGATCACTAATTGAGAAGATGCCTCACAGCTGGATCTCATGGAGGCATTTTCTCAACTGAAGCTCATTTTTCTGTGATAACTCCAGCCTGTGTCAAGTTGACACACAAAACCAGCCAGTACAGGCATGCATCATCACACCGTGTTACCATATCAGAAGTGATTGTCTGTTGATCAGAGCTGTGGAAAACTTATGGAGGGGACACTGCTGGAGCTCTGCTCCTCTCCCCTCTCTAGCCTCGTGATCACATCTCATCTGCCCTTGTCCTCTGTCCAATAAAACATACTCTGTTTCACCAGTAGCTGGGTGTTCTGGAAAGCAGAAGGATCTATTTGAGAAGTTTCCAGTCTTTGTTCCCTTGGACAATATGTGATCTGTACAGACTCCTGGACTGCCTTTGTTGATTAGACGTCCACATGACATGTTATGTGCTGATAAAACACCCTTCAGTGGTGACCTTCTTCTTCCCTTACACTGATCTCCTGGTTTTGTAGGGCTCTTCTACTGCCCAACTTTTCACCATCATCCACAAATAAACTGCATAGCCCCTGGGAAACTGAGTCAGGAGGATCACAATTCAAGGCCAGCCTCAACTATAATCCCAGCACTCAGGGAGTAGAGGCAGGAAGATCTGATATTCAGGGTCATGCTTGACTTCATAGCAAGTTTGAAGCCAACTGGGCTATACGAGACCTTGTTTCCACCCCCAAAACCCTTTTTCCTCTGTGTATTTCAGGGGCTACTCTGGGAGAAAGCCTATGCCCCAAGGCAGGATATTGTGCTTAATCTTGTGCTAGTTCATGCTTGAGAGGGAAACCTCTGAAACTGTGATTACATCACACCGAGGGAGGCGAGGAGAGGCGGGGCCAGCAGTTTCTTAACTGTGAGGAATGTGGAAAGAAAACAAAAGTCCCAGCTATGTAGGGCTCAGCACCAGCACGGAGAAAATTCTTCCTCCTGAGACCTCTAAATTTATCACTTTTAGCAAATGAAGCGGTGATCCAAGATGAACAGCCTCCTCTTTCTCTTGCTGAGTTTCATGAATATATCAGCCAATAAGAGACAGCCTCTGAAGAATCAGAGATAAATAAGCCAATGAGAAGCAGCCTCCACCGCGTAGGCCGGGCAGTAATAAAGGCGACTTCTTAGGTGGAATGTGACTAGTGAACTTGGTTTACTTTATCCAGCATCATCCCTCGCAGGGCATGCTGACAGCACAGCAGACACGGAAGGACGGACCGCTTAGCTGTAGCGATAACTTTAGGACTTCGGGAACCGGGCACACTCGGTGCCTTTCAGAAGGTGACAAGACGGTAGGGCATGTCCCGTCCACAGAAGAGGACACAGTTAATGATAAAAGCATGGAGTCCAGAACCAAGGGCCGCCTATCCAAGTGTTCCGGGATGCTGCTAACAGGTGGATCTTTTCCGTAATACTGAGTCCAGCTTGGCTTTCCATCTAAGCGGCTTCATCCTGTAATTCTAGCTCTTGGAGGCAGAGGCAGAAGGACTCAATGAGCTCAAGGCCAGCCTGGGCTACAAGAGAAATGGCTCAGTGGGTAAAGGAGCTTCCTCCCAGGTCTGAAGACCCGAGTTTGGTCCCTGAGACCCACGTGGTGAAAAGAAAGAAAAAACCTCCTGCAAGTTGTCCTGACTCTCTCCCTTTCTCTCTCTCTCTCTCATACATACATACATACACACACACACACACACACACATACACACTAATATGATGTATTTTTTTTCTTTTTTTTAGTTTTAAGATATATTTCGTTGTTATGTCTTCCTTTTCATTTCTGATTTTATTAATTTGGATACTGTGTCCCTCTGGTTAGCCTGGCTGAGGGTTTATCTATCTTACTGATTTTCTCCAAGAACCAGCTCCTGGGTTTGTTGAGTCTTTGTATAATTCTTTTTGTTTCTATTTGGTTGATTTCAGCCCTGAGTTTGATTATTTCCTGTCATCTAAACCTCTTGGGTGTATTTGCTTCTTTGTCCTAGAGCTTTCAGTTGTGCTGTGAAGCTGCTAGTGTAAGCTCTCTTCAGTTTCTTTTTGGAGGCACTCAGAGCTATGAGTTTTCCTCTTATCACTGCTTTCATTGTGTCCCATAAGTTTTGGTATGATGTGTCTTCATATTCATTAAATTCTAAGAAGCCAGCCTGGCAGTGGTGGCGCACGCCTTTAGTCCCAGCACTTGGGAGGCAGAGGCAGGCAGATTTCTGAGTTCAAGGCCAGCCTGGTCTACAAAGTGAGTTCCAGGATAGCCAGGGCTATACAGAGAAACCCTGTCTCGAAAAAAACAAAATTAATAATAATAATAATAATTTGAAAGTATACTGCTTTTTAAACATCTGGAAAAGTTTAGGAGATGTGGATGGAAAAAGAAGATAGTTCTCTGATTGTCTGGGGAAATACATGTTTTTAGCTGTGGGGAGTGCACAAGAAGTAATGTATTCTTGTTGCAACTAAACATACTTCAAAATACAACTGAAGGGAGAAAGGACCCATCTGGGCTCATGGTTTCAAGGTGCTGTCCACCGTGAGGGACATGGGAGAATCAGCTCATGGTCTTAGGGCAAGTGTGGCTTATATCTGGGCAGGTTAAGAAGCAGATATGGGACAAGAAGTAAGGTCAGACTATAGGCCTCAAGAGCCATTCACCTTCCTCCAAGCTGGTGCTACTTCTCACAAGTTCTACAAGCTCCAAAAACAACAGTACTTCTGGTGGCTGAGTCTACACATGAGCCTATGGGACACCTGGCATCCAAACCATTAGAGAAAGCTAAAATAAATAGCTGCAAGAGATCCCATCAATAGAGCAGGACAAAGTCAGAGCAGACCCAGCAATGTGATAAGGTCAATCTTGCTCCCAGGAATACAGAAAACAGAAGTCTAAACAGTACATTAGAAGACTCCCGGGGCTGGAGAGATGTTTAGAGGCTAAGAGAGCTTGTTGCTCTTCCAGAGGACTCCTTCCCAGAGTCACACCTGGCAGCTCATAACTACCTGTAACTCCAGCTCCAGCGGATCTGATGTCCTCTTCTGGCCTCCATAGGCACTGCACTCACATGTGGTGTACACACATACACACACACACACACACATGCTAGCACTCACTGCACCTCATGTGTCGTCCCTCAGCACCTGTTTTCCTTTTCCCTTTGCAGTAAAACAAAGAGACTCAGGAATCACCAACGTCTTGCAGAGATATTTGTCCTCACTGTCTCCTGGGATGGACCTCTATCAATTCAGGTGTGCCTCTGGCCTGAAGGTTTTCCTTCTTTGGCTTTGCCAGCTGTGCCCTCTGACTGTCTGTCCCAGCCCAGCTGATAGGAGGTTATCCAGGCTAATTAGAGTTGATTAAGACCAAGGATGGCGACTGGATGCTAGCCAAGGTAGCCAGATGGAAAGACATAGTGTTCATCTGTCTCTCATCTGTGGCAGCTCCACTCAGAGGGAATAAAATCATAAAAACATTTAAGACAAACACCTGTGAAATGCCAGAATGAAGCCATGCTTTCCTGGATCACTTAAACACTGGTAATAGAGCTGGAGAGTTGGTTCAGCAGTCAAGAGCACTCACTGCTCCTGCAGAGGATCCGTGTTCAACTCCCAGCCTTCACACAGCAGCTCCCAGCTGCTGGAGCTCAGCTTCAGGGGATCCAGTCCCCTTTTCTGGCCTCTCTGGACACCAGGTGCTTAAAAAGTTAGTAGTGAAACCATGATGTAAAATCAACGAAGAGAGATACAGATTATGCAGAATTTAGGAGTGAAGTCAAGATATCTAAACAACTGGTCTTGATCAGCAAGCAAAACATATAGTCATATACACCAGGGGCCATTTCTGTCACAGCAATGGACAGGCTCTAAACACCTCAGAACAAGAGGGCTCTAAGACAGCCCTGAGAATGCTGATTTGTGGCTAGCAGGAGGCTAGTCACCCTCCTTTCCATAGCAGCGGGAATTCTGTGGGCCCTTGGGTAAATCAGATAGAAACTGTTTTAGTGCAAGAAAACGCCTAGAAGTTTCACGAGACAGATGGGTTAAGGTTCAATTCACAGACAATACTTTTCCAATGGAATTCTTTCTCTTCATTACTCCCTAACACCTGCCCAGCTCTTCCTGTGGTAAGGAGACAACCCTAGTATGGTCTGTCTAGGGAATGTGACTCATCCTTTGGTGTCCCGAGATTAACATCATCGCATTCATTATTTTATGGGATTGTAGTCATGTAGACCAAACCTATGGCCTAATGTATGCTAGATAAGTGCCCTACTTTTGAGTTATATCCCTAGATTTTTGATAGTTTAAAAAATATATTGGGGCTGGTGAGATGGCTCAGCGGGTAAGAGCACCCAACTGCTCTTTCGAAGGTGATAAGTTCAAATCCCAGCATCCACATGGTGGCTCACAACCATCCGTAACGAGATCTGGTGCCCTCTTCTGGAGTGTCTGAAGACAGCTACAGTGTACTTACATATAATAAATAAAATAAATCTTTAAAAAATATATATATTTTATTGTAACAGATCTCAAATATGTATGTATGTATGAATGTATGCATGCATGTATCTCAAGATTCCTCCTGGGTCACACTCAATTCCGTATCACCAGCTTCAAATGTCCATAGGATGCAGTCTTCTATCTCAACAGTTCTTTCCCTGACCCTGTGCAGCTATGCTCCAGCACATACTAACTGCAGACATCAGTTTTAGTCATAGCATTTCAGTGTCTCTAGTCTGTAGTAAGTCCTTTAAGGACATGCTGTTATCACAGACCCAGGTTGAAAAGAGTCACCATGACCTGGTAAGTGTTCACACATAATTTCTTCCTTGGTTGTTGATTTCATAAATCTTTTTAAGGCTATATGATCAGTTTGCATTTTGCTAAAGATATGTCAACTTTATCAGATTTTCTCTCTCTCTCTTTTTTTTTTTTTGGAAAGTGACATTTAGCAGGAAAAAAATATCCAGTAGAGCAAATTAACAGGGCTCAGAGGCTTGGAACATAATCCCAGCCCCCTGGATTGCAAGACAGAGGAGCAGAAACTGCTTTGCCTGTGGGAACTGAAGGCTTTTCTACCCCCAGACTTCCTCCATGCTGTCTGTGGTATTAATAACTCTCTTCAAAAAGTCTTTCTCTGTAGATAATTAAAAAAAAAAAAAAAGAGACAAGGTCTTATATTGCTTAGGCGGGATCTAACTTGTGGGCTCAATCAATACTTGTCTCTTAGCTCCCCAAATATAAGCATTGCAGATAATTTTTCTTCCTTTTTTATTATAAATATTTAAAACTAAAATTATGAACTTTCTTTTATAAGTACAAAAATAGCCCAACAGAGAAAAAGTGATAACCTGGAAATAGACTTTAATGCATATATTAAAATTTAGAGCTGTAATGAGGGAGATATCAAAAATTCCTAAAGAGAGGGAGAATCTGCTAGTATAATTGCCTAATTATTCTTAGAAGTAATAAAGTTACACTCTAACTCCCTGTGTTTGCCAAACTAAATCCTAGGTGGATTAAGTAATTCAATATAGGAAGGAAACAATAATAAGTATAAAGATAAAAATCTACCATGTAAGAAGATACCCATAAGCTTGAAAAGAATTTTAAAAATAAGGTATGTTAGTTTTTATTGCCACTGTGACAGATACATGAGAGAAATAATTTAAAGGGAGAAATTCAGGGATGGAGAGATGGCTCAGCAGTTGAGAGCACTGGCTGTTTTTCCAGAGGTCCTGAGTTCAATTCTCAGCAATCACAACCATCTATAAGGGGATCTGATGCCCTTTTCTGGCATGCAGGTGTACATGCAGTCCGTGGACCCACTGCTTCTGGCTCCCAGCTAGGTGGATCAGTAGAACGTGGCAGGAGGGTCTGGTGGGACAGGGCTGTTCATTTCACGGGAGCCAAAAAGCTGAGAGTACACAGGACAAGATACCTCATAGGCCTGCCTCCAAAAACCCACTTACCTCAGCCACTCCCCACTTTCATAACTACTTCTCAAAGCTAGAACAACTGTCCTGGTACACGTGGTTAAATAGCAAATCGAGGAGGAACTCCAGCTGGAGAGAAAGCCTTCACCATGAGTCTATGGGGACACTTTTTATCCTACTCTGTAACACAGAGACGAGGTAAAATGTCGATGTCACCTACCATGTAGGAATTTATCCTCAGACACAAAAACAGAAACAGAGATGCTTGCCAAGTCTGATGTGCAATATAGTGTTCCTTTGGTTAGATGGCTCAGTAGGTAAGGTGCTCACCACACAGGCTTGAGGATCTCAGTTCAATCCCTAGCAACCACCTAAAAACCAAGTGTGATGGTGCATACTCATAACTCTAGGGCTGGGGTGGTGGGGATGGGTGGATCCCTGGGGCTTGCATGTCAGTCAGCCTGTCTTAACCAGCCATTTCCAGGCGCCAGTGAGAGATCTTTGTGTCAAAAATAAAACTAAGGAACTGCTCCAGAGGAGAACACCCAAGGCTCACCTCTGGTGTCTACTCACACACTCTCACAAACACAACTGCCTTCTAAGTCAGACAACTGCTATCTCCAACTGCTGAGTCGCTGGCCAAGGATCGTCACAGCAGGTCCAGTTTACTATTGGCATTCTGTCCTAGGAGGGTACAGGAGGGTCTTTGGACCTTTACTTGGGTTTCTGACCGCTCCTCCCAGCCATTTACATTTTCTCCTAATTACTTGTGGAGCAGGGAGTACTGGAGAGGTCCTAGATATACAGGCTGAAGAAGCGGGGGTGGGGGGGTGGGAGGGGAGTGCCACCCCTGTGGCTATGGGGAAGCCATCTTCCACACTGGGCGAAAACTTTCCAGTGTTTTGGGTTCGCAGAGTTCCTGTCTGTAAGCCCTCATCCAGGCTCTGTATGTAAGCCTAACAAATTCATTGATTCCCTCGCATGATCTGTGGTGGAATTATACTTTGGTTTATCCTTAGAAACTTAGGGTTCGCTGGGCAGTGGTGGTGCACGCCTTTAATCCCAGCACTCGGGAGGCAGAGGCAGGCGGATTTCTGAGTTCGAGGCCAGCCTGGTCTACAGAGTGAGTTCCAGGACAGCCAGGGCTACACAGAGAAACCCTATCTCGAAAAAACAAAACAAAACAAGAAACTTAAGGGACCTATCTCCCCACTGCCACACCCCACCTAGAAAAGGAACTTTAGCTCCACCTCCAGCCGGACTCTGGCAGTAGAATACTGGTCAACTGAGTTGGGCTTTATTCCTTCCACAGATATTGCCAGCCTGCTCTCGCATCGGAACGGAAGTTGGAAGACTCCAGTTGGAGGCCAACTTGGGCTACAGAGTGAAACCCTGTTTAAGGAACAAACACAGCAAAACAGCTAAAGCTGTGACGCTCTGGGACAAGGCAGACGTGAAAGACTTGAAATCCCACCAAGATGTGCGGCGCAGGCAGCTTGAAGGCTGGGGCCGCGCGATTATGCTGCCTTCCCGGTGGGATCTGATCACCACTGCGCGCCCTGACTGGAGAGGCCGATCTGTCCTAACCTCGGTCCGCGGAGCCTGCAGCGACCAACGGGCTCCAGACTGAGAGGTTTCCTGAGGAGGTGCAGAAGCACCAGCGGGCAGACGTGGAGGGGACTGAATCTAGCCACGCCAATCTCCGGCCACTTCCGGTCCATGCCTCCTAAGCTCAGCCAATCAGCGCCCTGCATCGCCGGCATCCTACTTACTGTCATGGAGACGAGGGGGGGGGCGTGTAAACGCCAAGCAGGGCCTGCCTTGGGGCTGTGGGAGTCTTGCCATCTCTCTCAGCTCAGCCCTGGCATCTGGCCTTAGAGTGCCCAAGGCGACTTAAGTGTATTCAAAGATTCTCACTTCCGGCCCCAGCCCATAGCGCCGGAAGCGCTCAACCAGGCAGCATCCGGGTCTTTTCCGGCCGTTCTTGTGTTGCCATGGAGATGGGATGGCGGCGTTCAAATACCGAGGGATGCTCGCCGGGCAAACCTGGGAACGGCCCACGATTACTGTCTCTTTCCAGTTTCCAGTCTCCCCTTAGGCCAGAGAGATCATGTCCGAAGCGGCGTGGGGTCCTTAGTGTCTCTGGAACGCAAACTCGCTCACTTCCGGGTTCCTTCTGGGTAGCTATCAGCCAATCAAGGTCCTGCTCCTTTTCCCGCGTCTCGCCGGTTGTCATGGTGACGCAGAGGGCTCACCCACGCGTCCAGGGGAGTTGGCCAGGTCTTCGGGTGCCTCGGTTTCCTCTGTCCAGGCTACGGCCTCGCTGTGGCAAGGCAGAGCGCGTGCAACTCGGGTCCCCCACCATCGTGCAGGTGGGTGGGCAGCTGCGGCTCCGTCCCTGGTTACATCTCTGATCCGCTTCATCTTCCTCAGAGGCGCGACCACTTCCCCCAGGACAGCAACTTATCTAAAGTCTTACTTAAAAAAAAAAAGTTTATTTATGTGCGTGTGCACATGTTGAGTGTTTGCGGAAACCAGAAGATGGTGTTGGATTTCCTCGAGCTGGAGTTACAGGTAGTTGTGAGCCACCCCGTGTGGGTGCTGGGAGCAGAACTCAGGTCCTCCGAGCCATCTCTCTTGTCCACTGATAGTTTTGACAAGGTTTCTTGTACATGTGAGAGAGTGTGTGTGCGCATGCATGTGAATGTATTGGTGCACGCTTCTGTGTGGCAGGCAGAGCAAGGTGTTGAGTGTCTTCCTCTGGCACTGTCTGCCATTTTCCTAGAGACAAGGTTTTTTTTCCCCAGCCGGAGGCTGGTTGTTGAGACTAGCCTAGCCTACCAGTGAGCTCTTGGAGTTCTCCCGTGTAGGCCCGTCAAATCTGGGATTACTGGTTTTTTATGTGTGTGTTGAGTATTTGAACTCAAGTCCTCAGGCTTGCAGAGTAAACACTTAACCAGGTGAACCGTCTTCTCAGCCCCATGTTCTTAGGTAAAAATGACATTTTAAGCTATCATACAGTATCAGGGCTTCGCTATGACATTTTCCTATATGTCTGTCTTTGTGTTTTCCATATACCTGCCCCCCACTATCCTGCCCTGCTCCTCTTACCCCCTCCTGCTTGTCCTGTTTCTCATCCTCTCATAGTTGTCTTGTGGCTTCACAGGACCTACTTTTATTTATTATTATTATTATTATTATTATTATTTGGTTTTTCGAGACAGGGTTTCTCTGTATAGCCCTGGCTGTCCTGGAACGCACTTTGTAGACCAGGCTGGCTTCAAACTCAGAAATCCGCCTGCCTCTGCCTCCCGAGTGCTGGGATTAAAGGCGTGAGCCACCATACCCGGCATTAGATATTTTCTTAATTTACATTTCAAATACTATCCCGAAAGTTCCCTATACCCTCCCCCCACCCTGCTCCTCTACCCACCGACTCCGACTTCTTGGCCCTGGCGTTCCCCTGTATTGGGGCATATAAAGTTTGCAATACCAAGGGGCCTCTATGGTATATGTTTAAATCTAGGTTATATACTATTCTGTATATTGTATATGTTCCCACTTAGTTTCACTGGAGAGAGAGAGTGTAGTGCTTGTCTGCCTGGCTCTGGCTTACCTCATAGCATCACCGCAATCACTTTGACTCTATTCATCTTCCTGATGATGATGTCATTCCGCTCTTCCTGACAGCTAAGTGGCGCCCTGTTGTTAGTGTAGAACACAATTTCTTTCTCTATTCAACTGTGGGTGGGTTTTCTTTTTAAGATTTATTTATTATATATAAGTACACTGTTGCTCTCTTCAGACACACCAGAAGAGGGCATCAGATCCCATTACAGATGATTGTGAGCCACCATGTGGTTGCTGGGAATCGAACTCAGGACCTCTGGAAGAGCACTCAGTGCTCTTAACCACTGAGCCATCATCTCTCCAGCCCACAAGTTAGAGTCATTAGAGAGGAAGATGCCTCTGTAAGATCAGGAGTTACCAGTGTGGGGCTGGGAACTGCATTTAGCTCCTCTGGAACAGTTGTTTGTGCTTTTAAGCTCTGAGCCATCTCAGCTCTGAGCCTGACTTGTAAATATACAACACATCTTGCACCTCTGGATAGCAGCCAGCTTGGTCATGGTTTTAATGTATTCCTGTATTCAGTTTGTAAGTATTTTATTTTAAAATTTTGAGTCTATATCAGTAAAATTGGTCTGTATGTAGTCTCTCTCTCTCTCTCCCCCTCTCTCTCTTTCCCCCTCCCTGTCTGTCTGTCTCTCCTCCCCACCTCTGTCTCTGTCAGTCTCTTTCTCTGTTTCCCTCTCCTCCTCTCTGTCTCTCATCTGTCTCTTTCTGTCTATCTTCTGTCTGCACCTCCCCCCTACCCCACATACGTGTGCGTGTGTGTGTGTGTGTGTGTGTGTGTGTGTGTGTGTAACTTAGCTTTGGTGTCAGGTGTCCATGCTTTCTTGACTTAATTCAGTGAGTTCACAAGTGATAATATTTTATTTGCTGTAATAAATGAAATAAATGACCCAGCAGTATGTGCGCCCTGACTGATACTGGGCAGATGTTGAGTCATCGGGATGTGGCAGCTCAAATGGAGCAAACTTCTGTTTTTAATTATGGAGTCACTTCTGGCAAGGTGTAGCCTGAACCATTGTTCTATACAATGTGGAGCAGTTGACCTGACCTGCACAGTCACTGCCACACGCACAGGCTGTTCGTTTGCTTCTCTTTCCTGTGAAGTCAAGGGCTTGCATGTTACTCTCTCAGGTCAGGCTCTTTCCACTGTGATAGGGAAAAGCAACAAAATCTTGGCACTGTGAGTTCTAGGGCAGCAGCTAGCTGTGGTGAGTTCTAGGCCAGCAGCTAGCTGTGGTGAGTTCTAGGCCAGCAGCTAGCTGTGGTGAGTTCTAGGGCAGCAGCTAGCTGTGCTGAGTTCTAGGCCAGCAGGTGACTGGTGGCTAGTTTTATGTCCATTTGACACAAGCTAGTGTCACTGGACAGGAGGGAACCTCAACTGAAGAAAATTCATCCATAAAATTAAGCTGCAGGCCAGCCTGTAGAGCATTTTCTTAATTAGTGATTGATGAGAGAGGACCCAGTTCATCGTGGGTGGGGCCATCCCTGGGCTGGTGGTCTTGGCTTCTATAAGATAGCAGGCCAAGGAAACCATGGGGAATAAACCATAGCAGCACCAGCACCCTTCCATGACCTCTACATCAGCTCCTGCCTCCAGGTTTCTCCCCTGACTTCCTTCCATGATGAACAGGGATGTGGAAGTGTAAGCCAAATAAACCCTTTCCTTCTTAACTCGCTTTTAGTCATGATGTTTCATCACAGCAATAGTGACCCTGACTAAGACACGGGGGTACATAGCAAGATGCCCTGTTTTTTTTTGTTTGTTTGTTTCTCTGTATAGTCCTGGCTGTCCTGGAACTCACTCTGTAGACCAGGCTGGCCTCGAACTCAGAAATCCCGCCTCTGCCTCCTGAGTGCTGGGATTAAAGGCGTGTGCCACCACGCCCTGCTAAGATGTCCTGTTTTTAAAAAAGGTGGGAGAGAGACTGGAGACATGGTTCAGTGGTTAAGAGCACTGGCTGCTCTTTCAGGGGACCTGTGTTTGGTCCCCAGCACCCACATAGTGGCTCACCGTGGTCTGTAACTCCAGTTAGAGGGGATATGATGCCCTCATCAGACCTCACTGGACACCAGGCACACATACGGTGCACAGACATAAATGCAGGCAAAACACCCATATGCATGAACTAAAACCAAACTCATCTTGTTCTTTTATTTACAAACAAAGCACAGCGGCCCTCTGCAGCTGTGGCGGAGCTGAGTTTACGGCATTGTTTGTGAGTCCTAGGTTGACTCCTGGAGCTGTTGGCTTGCACCCGTCACCCTCTTTTCTGTTTGCTTCCCAGGAGCTAGACATGCTGTTTTACCGTATGTGAGCCGTCGATCCAATCCCAGACATGGAAAACTTCGTCTTGTATGAGGAGATTGGCAGAGGAAGCAGGACTGTTGTATATAAGGGGCGCCGGAAAGGAACCATCAACTTTGTAGCCATCCTTTGTACTGAGAAGTGCAAACGGCCTGAAATAACCAACTGGGTAAGTCCTGGGGGGGTGGGGGGCTCTACCCTCCTGGAGGCTGCAGGATGCCAGGTGATGGTGCACGTAACCCCGAGAGTCTGGGTGCAGAGAGGACAGACAGGCCAAGGCCAGCCTGGGCTACATAGGATGTTATAGAACGCTTGCCTACCGTGTGCAAGGCCCAGAATTTCGTCCCCAGTCCTCAAATAAATAGGTAGCAAGATAACAGAAGGCTTTAGGCACTCCGTACCCACAGTCAGTATTTTTACCCTGGAACGAGGGCCCTATCTCTTGTCTGTTGCTGTCAGCCTTGACTGATGAGCTAGCCTAGGCACTGGTCAGCTCTTGTGGTTTGGGTGCAAGGGGATCTATAATAGACATTTATTTTAAGAGTTGGTGTATGATGGTTGGCAAGATGACTTGGTGGGGAAGCACCTGCCACCATGGCTGACAAACCTGAGTTTCATCCCTGGAACCTCGCAGCTCGGAAAAGCTGTTCCCTGACCTCCACACACACGCTCCATTATGCAGCCCCCATGCACAGGCAGCGATTCCTGCAGAGGCCAGAGAACCACTTCTGGGTTGTGGCTCCTGGGGACTGAGCTCATCATCAAGCTTGGCAGTAAGCACATTTGCCCGCCGAGCTAACTTGCTGGCCCAGAGCATATCACCCTCTAGGACCACATTTACACCTCATTCTGCAGGGAGGCGTCCATGCTCACTGCCCACAGATTGTTCTGAGTTAACTGTGAGCCTGGAGGCTGAGAAGGAGCTGCCAGCTGTGGTGTGTGTCTTCTGCAGACACAGGGTTGGGGGGACGATGACAGAAGATATCACCTGACTAGCAGGACAAGCCAGGGCTTGGAAATGCTTGCTGTGGCCTCCCAGATTGCCGGCTGTGTGAATACACAGATTACACTCTCAGCACCTGGGTCCAGCGTGGCAGAGTGGGCTGTTCACATGCCCACCACTCTGTCATTGATGTAGGTTAGCTTTGCTCGATGGTGTCCACTCAGGTAACACAGCCTGCAGCCTTCCAGCCCTTTCCCTCCTGGCCTGCAGACACTCCCTCTGCAAAGTTCAGCTTAGTCTTGTGGGTTTTGAGTGTTGTGTAAACAGAGTCTCCTGTTTCGGACACTAATAGGACACATGGATTGGAGGAGGGGCAGTGGTTTTGTTGGGTGTCCAGCTAGATGGATGGCGATGCCAGTTACTGAGAGGGGAGACAGTCCAGAGGTGGGCAGACCTGATTTTGGTTTCAGAAAGCCCATTGTCCATCTAGTGGACTGTCAGGAAAGCATTGGGTATCTGAGTCTGGTTGAGAATTACATCCAGGACAGAAATGTAAATTGGGAGCACTGTTGTACTTATCAATGTTATGTCACAGTGAGGGATGGTGCAAGAGGCCTGGCTTTCTCCATTACAGCATGTAGAATGTATAGAGGGATGGAGCCAGCAGGGGAGAGCAGAAGACAGCTCCCAGCAGCAGACTGGAGAGAAGGAGTGGGCTAGCCACACTGACAGTGGTTTCTCCACCCCTCTGAGACCAGTGAGGCAGGCACTGGGCCACTGACTGTACCTGTGAGTTCTTTGCTGGTGTTCTAGGTTCCACTTTGCTGCTGTCAACTACATTTGCTGAGAGGAGACTCTTTGCACACTTAAACAAATGAGGGGGGACAGGCCCAAAGCACTCATAGTGAACCTAGCTCTAGGTAGAAGCAGTGACCTAGAGCTGACAGCTGTGACAGGGGTGGGGTGGGGTGGGGGAAGGTTTGTCAGAGAAAGAAAGATACAGGGCAAAGAGAGAGGTCAGTAGTGCTGTGCAGTGAGGAGAGAGAGGTCAGCCATGCTGTGTAGTGAGGAGAGAGAGGTCAGCCATGCTGTGCAGTGAGGAGAGAGAGGTCAGCAGTGCTGTGCAGCTGAGGAGGTAAAGGCTGAGGACTTAGGGATGGATAGGGAGGTGACCAACTAATGGCCTCTAAGGTGAGACTTCAGTGGAGACAAAAACTGGAGCTGGGGTGTTCACAGAGGAGAAGGTAGACTCCGCTCCAGCTTTCTGCTGTGTGAGGAGGGAACAGGGGGAGGGTGGTGGCTTGGTGAGCATCGGAGGTTAGGATGGAAACTTGCAGTAACATTGTTAGTGCAAGTTAGGTGGAGTGTTTGTTTTGTCCTGTGGAAGGGTCCAGCCTGTGTAAGCTGGTCCCCATCAGCTCCATCGTCCTCCTTGCCTGGCTGTGCTCCTGGCCCTTTTGGAGCCTCTTTAGCTTCCCCTGCCCTGGCAGTTTCCTGGGAGTGGAGGAGGAAGAGGTCTGCTGGGGGTGACCTGCTGTCTTGACTGAATCCCCTTTGGAAGTTCCCTAGGAAATGTCTGCCAGTGACATTCAGTAACACTGCTGGGATCTACAGAAGTGGAGTATGGGGGAAAAAGGGGAGGGAGAGAGAACCCGCTTCCCGCCAGAGTTCCAGTGCTCTGGGCGGGTGGATGTGGGAGGACTGCCATGCTTTCCATGCGGCCCTGGGTGGGCATCTGGCTGTGTTAAACCACTGACCTCACACAACGGGGGGTGGTGGTGGAGGGTGGATAAGAGGCAGCCCCAGGTACCAGGTTCTCAGCCTCCGGCATCCCACGCTGGATACAGCAGAGGAGCTGAGAACAGAATAGGGGCCCCAGGGCAGCACTCAGTCCTGGGGAGGAAGGGAAGGGAGGGCAGGGAGAAAGGAGAGAAGGTAGAAAGAGAGAGGCCAGCCATAGCCATGTGGAGAGAGGGGGGAAGAGAGAGAGAGAGAAGGAGGGCTAGAGAGTAAGAAAGGTAAAAGCTTAAAAAGAGAGCGGTGGGGCCAAGCAGCCCCTCTTATAGTGGGCTGGCTATCTTGTTGTTGCCAGGTAACTGTAAGGAGAAGCATACCTGGCTGTAGTCAGGTAACTGTGGGGTAGAGTCTAGACAGAGTGCCAGAAGCTTGGGACATTGTCTGCATGACTGATAGCCACAGACCTCCCCTGTGGGGGCTGTGGGGGCAGTAACTTCGACAGGAGCCAGGGGTCCAGGAGACATGATTGAACACCTTCTGTCCCATGTAGGTAGAAATTACCACCCACCGGGTTGCTCAACTGGAGACCAGGCTGTCTGTGCATAGCCCATTGCCCCACAGTGGAGGAAGTGTTTTCTGGCTAGGCATGAGGCTGCTTTAGGTCATCCTGGCTTCTCTTACCAAGGACGTAGATGAAGTGGATGTTGGGTCGGCCACCAGGAGCCTTTTGGCAAGGACTCATGAGTAATCCTATAGGGACAGATGATAGAGGTCGGTGGGGAGTGCCGAAAGCTGAGGCAGGTGGGGCTGCGGTGGTCTGTCCTGGGAGCCAGGCCGGAGGCTAGACCCACCACAGCGCTCAGTCATGGATAGAGGGTGGGAGGGGAGGGATATCCAGCGCACATTTTGGGCTTTGTGTTTGGTTCTTTTCTTATTCCACCATGCATACAAAGCACCAGTTTGTGTATGTGAGCTATAAGAGAGGTGACTGCAGAGTAGACCCTGTGCCTGAGTGTGCTTAGGGCTGGGGAGGCTGAACCATGTTTGTGGGTGATGTGCACACACCAGTGCATCTTCAGGTTATGGCGTTCTCAACCTCCATCAGATGTATTGGGACTTAAGGCCATCACAGCACCACAGGACACCTGTGGTTCCTCGGTAGCAGTGGACATTTTGATGTTACTTTCAACCATTTACCATAAGTAGTTTTCTTCGCTGTTAGCAATTGCAAGCTCACCCGTACACTCATATCCACACATTTGGTACACTTGCACATTCACATACTGGCACACTTACACTTTCATGGTGTTTGTTAAAGTCCCACATCATTAGCCTTTTCCTGTGACAGTCCTTGAGAACCAGCACTTCTGAAAACAGTCTGTTTTCCCAGTTGTAAATCCTGTGTTTTTGTAGGTCCGTCTCACCCACAAAATAAAACACAAGAACATTGTAACTTTTCACGAGTGGTATGAGACCAGCAATCATCTCTGGTTGGTAGTGGAGCTTTGCACAGGTAGGACTGTGAGCCTGTGCATGCAGACACAGGGCTGGCTGGAGGGCAGAGGCGGCAGGTGACGGGCAGGTGGTGGGCAGCGGGCGGGGGGCAGGCAGTGAATGGTGGATGGTGAATGGTAGATGGTGAATGGTGGATGGTGGGTGGTGACTGATCCGAGCTCAATTCTTGTAGGTGGTTCTCTAGAAACCGTGATTGCTCAGGATGAGAACCTCCCAGAAGATGTCGTGAGAGAGTTTGGGGTGGACCTGGTCACAGGGCTGCACCATCTCCACAGGCTGGGCATCCTCTTCTGTGACCTTTCTCCTGGGAAGGTAACTTGTAAGCTCTGACTTTGTGATACTTCATGTCTCAACCCTGAGGATGTTATCAGGGGTATTTTTTTTTTTAAATATGTAAGCTGTCTATGGAAATCTATGTCATCTCTGTAAGCTGTCTATGGAAATCTATGTCATCTATGTGAGCTGTCTATGGAAATCTATGTCATCTGTGTAAGCTGTGTATGGAAATCTATGTCATCTATGTAAGCTGTCTTTGGAAATCTATGTCATCTATGTGAGCTGTCTTTGGAAATCTATGTCATCTATGTGAGCTGTGTATGGAAATCTATGTCATCTATGTGAGCTGTGTATGGAAATCTATGTCATCTATGTGAGCTGTGTATGGAAATCTATGTCATCTATGTGAGCTGTGTATGGAAATCTATGTCATCTATGTGAGCTGTGTATGGAAATCTATGTCATCTATGTGAGCTGTGTATGGAAAT